>WNNJ02002178.1:0-41743 GCA_012934845.2 Pomphorhynchus laevis | reverse complement strand
ATATATATCTATATATATATATATATATATATATATATATATATATATATATATATATATATATATATATATATATATATATATATATATATATATATATATTTTTCGGAATCCTGTGAGAAATTCAGTGCCCTCGTAACCAACGGATACGCATTTGTGCATATAAAGAATAACTAGAAGGTCTACACACGCAACAAGCCAGTAAAAACGCTTTCTGCACCTGAGTTTTGTTTAGCATCGTGAGGAATTGCTGGTGTCTTTATAGTTATCACAAAAGCAGTCGAAACGCACCCTAACCACTTCATCCGACTGACGATGACTGCTGGGTGGTTTGGGGCGTCTCGGAGTGATACATTAGACTGATGGAGCTGATGATCGAAGTCCAGTTTTGTAGCAACTCATATGGATTTAAAATCAATAGTAGCCTGTTTAGGCTCCTGGACCACAGTTAAAAGCGATTTTTCGCACTACCAATTTATAAAAAACGTATTCCTTTCGGAATCCTGTGAGAAATTCAGTGCCCTCGTAACCAACGGATACGCATTTGTGCATATAAAGAATAACTAGAAGGTCTACACACGCAACAAGCCAGTAAAAACGCTTTCTGCACCTGAGTTTTGTTTAGCATCGTGAGGAATTGCTGGTGTCTTTATAGTTATCACAAAAGCAGTCGAAACGCACCCTAACCACTTCATCCGACTGACGATGACTGCTGGGTGGTTTGGGGCGTCTCGGAGTGATACATTAGACTGATGGAGCTGATGATCGAAGTCCAGTTTTGTAGCAACTCATATGGATTTAAAATCAATAGTAGCCTGTTTAGGCTCCTGGACCACAGTTAAATGCGATTTTTCGCACTACCAATTTATAAAAAACGTATTCCTTTCGGAATCCTGTGAGAAATTCAGTGCCCTCGTAACCAACGGATACGCATTTGTGCATATAAAGAATAACTAGAAGGTCTACACACGCAACAAGCCAGTAAAAACGCTTTCTGCACCTGAGTTTTGTTTAGCATCGTGAGGAATTGCTGGTGTCTTTATAGTTATCACAAAAGCAGTCGAAACGCACCCTAACCACTTCATCCGACTGACGATGACTGCTGGGTGGTTTGGGGCGTCTCGGAGTGATACATTAGACTGATGGAGCTGATGATCGAAGTCCAGTTTTGTAGCAACTCATATGGATTTAAAATCAATAGTAGCCTGTTTAGGCTCCTGGACCACAGTTAAATGCGATTTTTCGCACTACCAATTTATAAAAAACGTATTCCTTTCGGAATCCTGTGAGAAATTCAGTGCCCTCGTAACCAACGGATACGCATTTGTGCATATAAAGAATAACTAGAAGGTCTACACACGCAACAAGCCAGTAAAAACGCTTTCTGCACCTGAGTTTTGTTTAGCATCGTGAGGAATTGCTGGTGTCTTTATAGTTATCACAAAAGCAGTCGAAACGCACCCTAACCACTTCATCCGACTGACGATGACTGCTGGGTGGTTTGGGGCGTCTCGGAGTGATACATTAGACTGATGGAGCTGATGATCGAAGTCCAGTTTTGTAGCAACTCATATGGATTTAAAATCAATAGTAGCCTGTTTAGGCTCCTGGACCACAGTTAAATGCGATTTTTCGCACTACCAATTTATAAAAAACGTATTCCTTTCGGAATCCTGTGAGAAATTCAGTGCCCTCGTAACCAACGGATACGCATTTGTGCATATAAAGAATAACTAGAAGGTCTACACACGCAACAAGCCAGTAAAAACGCTTTCTGCACCTGAGTTTTGTTTAGCATCGTGAGGAATTGCTGGTGTCTTTATAGTTATCACAAAAGCAGTCGAAACGCACCCTAACCACTTCATCCGACTGACGATGACTGCTGGGTGGTTTGGGGCGTCTCGGAGTGATACATTAGACTGATGGAGCTGATGATCGAAGTCCAGTTTTGTAGCAACTCATATGGATTTAAAATCAATAGTAGCCTGTTTAGGCTCCTGGACCACAGTTAAAAGCGATTTTTCGCACTACCAATTTATATATATATATATATATATATATATATATATATATATATATATATATATATATATATATATATATATATATATATATATATATATATATAGAATTGATCATTCAATCTCGGTGGGCAATAGCGAAATGACAACTAAAACTAAAACTGTTACTCACATACTTGCACACTACCAATTCCTGACTTTTTGCCAAAGAAATAACTTAACGCCTAAGGGTTTACGTTTGAACAAACAAATGCAAATTAATCGTTCTTTAGTTGAAAATCATATAATGGAGAAACTTGAAAATAGATGGAAGAAAGCTCTAAAACGTTGTGAAATCGAATGCAATGCCATTTTAAGAGAATTTTATCGTACAGCATATGCGCGCTCAAGAACAGATCACAATTCCAATAAACCTACCTTATTGACTATGGAGTACAAACAATTAATAAAAGTGAAATGCAATAAGCTTTCTAAACTATCAAATCGATACATAGAGACATGGGAATTAGAAAATATTCTACCAAATTATTGCCGATATTTCAAACCTATTTTCAGGTGGAAGAAAAATAAATCTATGAACACAGATAATATTATTAATATATCCAATGTTAATCTAACAAATAAGCAAATGGAAGCTTTATCTTTTGGTTTGTCTTTCGTTCCATCGCAAAAAGAGTTCAATCGCTCACAGTTAATTGGTGATGTGAAACAAATTATCTATAGATTAATACCAGAAACTGTACAAGAAAACACTGTAATTAAGAAGATAATAACAACAAATGATTTAATTCAAAAATATATCAAAATACCGCCAAATATTATGAATGTTCGAAACAATATTAGTAAAGAAAAGAAAATTGCATTGAAGGAACTGTCAGAAAACGATTCTATCATCATTAGAAAAGCAGACAAGGGAAGTAAGATAGTGATTTGGGGAAAATCGGATCATGATTTGGAAGCTCAACGGCAACTATCATCTGATTCGTATGTTCAGATAGATATGGATGAAATGAAAACATGTATGGAATCTGTGTATCATGCAATAAAGCAACACATCCACGATAAAGACGTTGTTAAAAGACTTATTCCACAAACATTTAATGAAGGCAATCTGTATTTTCTACCAAAAATACACAAAAAGTTAACTCCTTGCCCGGCACGTCCTATTATTAGCAATTGTGGTACTGCAAGTTATAAATTGGCCAAATATCTACATCAAAAAATCCATCCAGCTCTGGTGAATACAGCATCTCACCTGACAAGTACAGATGACTTCCTACGGAAATTCAATAATATGAAGCAATCAATCTCTAGTAACTCTATTGTTACCACTCTTGACATTGAATCGTTATATACATCTATAAGTGAACTTCCAGGTATCGAAGGGGTCACACAGCAATTGGAAAAATTTGGATATGAACCTAGTGAAATATATAGAATCAGGGAACTTATATCAATTGTACTACGCTCGAACGTGTTTAAATTTCAAGACAAACTATACAAGCAAATCCAAGGAACGGCTATGGGAAGTCCTATCGCACCTGCATATGCTGGTTTATATGTAGCGAGCATAGAAGAACAGTTTTTTACGACACAACAACTTCTACCATCAGCATGGTTTAGATATATAGATGACGTGTTTTTGATATGGGAACATGGACGGCCAATGTTGGATGCATTTATTCAAGCACTGAATGAATTTAGCGAATTACAGTTTGTTGAGGAAAAACCTATAAATGGTCGTGTGACATTCTTGGATGTTGAAATGTACATAGACAATAATAATGTCTGGCAAATAACCTTGCACCGTAAATTTGAAGGAGGAAAATCATTAATACATGCTAGTAGCGCACATGCTCCCAAAATAAAACGATTACTCATTCGTAATGAGCTAATACGTATAAAAAAGATATGTTCAACCAACAATGAATTCTATAAACAATCGAATATAATGTGTCAGGAATTCAAAAATAGAGGATACAACAATCGTCTTGTGAGGAGACAATATAGAGAAATTATGGAAATGTCACAGCAAACACTATTAAAAGGAAAAGCTATGTCAAATAAAACAACAAATCGTTTATTTGCTGCCATCACATTTCATCCCGCTCTAATGAATCTTCAAAAAGATTTAAATATCGTCATCCAAAATATTCCAAAACAACTTCGATATAACATACTTAATCCATGCATTACGTATCGCGCAGGAAAATCAATCAATGATATGATAAAACATAGATCACGGAAACTAGGTAACCAAAGTGGCCCATGTGGTGGGGCAAGATGTAAATGTTGCAAACAAATGAGCAATAAGTCGACGTTCACTAGTGCCATAACTTACTCAACATATAAAGTCAAAGGAATGCTAAATTGCAAAACCAGAGGTTCAATATACTTACATGAATGTGCCAACTGTGAAGCACAATACGTTGGGCAAACTGGATCTACTTTTAATATACGTGCTAACAATAGACGATCTGATATAGCTGCTAAAAGGCTAAACAATGATGGAGCGGTAAGACATATTATTCAAAATCCAGATCATGTAATGAATACCACACTAATTGCACAAATCAGTAACGATATTACTCGCAAAAACACAGAGAACTACTGGATAGGTCAACTTATGACAGATCTCAGCTTAAATACTGAGCACACATTTAGACTATAGGTATGTTCTTAGAATGTTCTAGAATGTTCGATCACAATTACAAATTTATGCAGTTTTGGCTGTGTGCTTGGTTTGAGTATTTTAGATTAGTAAATTACTGAAGAAGGCTCACGCCGAAAGCTTTAAAAAATATACATTTTGTCATTTTGTTTTTGATTTGGCTCGGTTAGTTAATATCTACATATATATATATATATATATATATATATATATATATATATATATATATATATATATATATATATATATATATATATAATTTGTTGTTACACCTGCCCTGGGACACACAATGGTGTACTCGTAAATAAATCACTATGTTTTCCTCATGAAGAGGCATAAACACCAGGCAGCATTCTATATATCCTCATCAGATCAAGAAATAGAACCGAATTATTCTTGCAATATTCAAAGTCGCTACGTATGCCTAGTCATCTTTTGTGTGACGACAAACTTCAACAACGGTAAACGCGTTTCGCTTTAACGGAGCTCATCAGTACCGTGACTTTAATAATCATCCATAGGCACCTTAACACACGCTAAAACAATGTCTAAAGCTCGAAAAACAGAACTACCCTTAATCTGAATCATCAGAGGAAATTTAGCATAAGCTCTGTGTATGGCAGTGCGTATTGCGGTTTAACCATGCATCAGGCACTAAATTCCTTTTAAAAGAAATGCTGTTTTACAGGGACACTTTAAAGTGTACAAATATATAGAATATAATTTGTTCTTACACCTGCCCTGGGACACACAATGATGTACTCGTAAATAAATCAATATGTTTTCCTCATAATGAGTCATAACACCAGGCAGCATACTATATATCCTCATCAGATCAAGAAATAGAACCTTATTATTCTCGCAATATCCAAAGTCGCTACGTATGCCCTGTGTATATATACATATATATTATATATATGTACATATATATTATTATATTATATACATATATATTATATATATCATATAATATATATGTATATATATTTATATATATTTGTATATATAATTAATATTTAGTTTTAAATCCGATTGTGTTTCGTTGCTTGCTCTCTCACCGGATCATTTTAAAAGATAAATGTTTTATAATTTAGTATCAGAATGTGTTAAACTGTGCTCCGGGAGCTAATAAGCTTTAGTTTTATAATTGTAAATGTTGCCAAAAACCGGAGTTTGATTACAAGTAGAGCAGATTTCCTTATCACTTCTAGATGAGCTGATGGTAGACGGCAGCACTCATCAATAGTGTGAACAACCATCAATCGTTTCGGCTGCCTTGTGATATATTAAGAAAGCATCTCCGAAAATTTGCATACGTGGTAGCGTGGGCATTACCTCTTTTAACTAACCATGTGCTTTCCGGATCCCTAATTTTATTCAGTAGAAATTTTACTTGCTGTCGTTGCTTGCTTTCTCCGAGGAAAGCAAGCAACTTTCCTGTTGCATCTGCCAAAAATATTTGATAAACACAAATGAATTTATGATTGAGAATGAATCATATGAATAATGTAATAATAATCACAAATGAATTTATGATTATTAATGAATTAATGATTTTTTGAATGAATTTTGTCGTGCATTTAGCAAAGGTAAAAACCAAGAATCATGAGAAAAACAACAAATTTACGTAAAATAAAATTGTAGAAATAATAATTTATGTTAGTTACCTTAAAAGGTTCTGTTGACTTTATATATGCGTTGATCCCTACATCAAATTTAAATCTACTGATGTTAAAAATCAGATATGGTGGATATTCCTTCATGAATTGTATATGGCTATGAAATTGCTGCAAGAAAAACAACAGATTATAAAAAGTTAATATTAATATTAATATTAATTTTTTTAAATAATAAAATTGTTTTAATTTTAAAACAATTAATAATATCATTATAATTTCAATTTTTGATGAAATAATTAAATGCATGATTGTGAAATCAATACCTCTAATTATATTTTTTCATTTAGCAAGAAAAGATGGAGTATTTTAAGTTTAATCGAAATTAAAACTAATAATATCGATTTAAAGATCAATAAAAGTAAATGCTTACATGACAACGAATATTAACGTTGTTTATATAAATAAATCACTTTATATATTAATCTGTTTTATAAAAGCTGTAAAATTCATGTATCTAAAATGTATATATAATATATTATATATAATATATTATATAATAGATTATATATAATAGATTATAATCTATGTATTTATAATTTATAATTTTATAATCTGTATTTTATACATTATAAATTAAAAGTAAAGATAAATAAAGATAAATAATTAATAATTATATAAGATTTTGTACAATAGGACTTTATATATTGATACAATTTATTATTAAAATTAAAAATAAAAACAAATTTCATGAATTGACTAATAAATAATATACCATGTAAAATAAAAATTTAGTAAATTTTTACAATTTACTAAATTGTCAATTGTGCCGGATATAACTCGATTAAATAAAGTTCATTTGTGAAATCGGTTTGTTTCAGTTAAACATAGTTTCATGTTACGATGTATGATTCAATGCAATGTTGAATTTAAATGCACTATGCATTATAATATAAATATGTATATTGATGGAATTATTATAGACACGAGGAAGAAATTCCAGTAATATGCATAATAATCCATCAGACTCAAATGAAATTCGAATGTAGAAATGTTAATTATATCAGGAAAGGACTCGCAATTGTTGAGATTGCATAAAACATATGCAAAACGGCAGGATTTTAAATTGATACAATAAATTTTTTAAATAAATTTTATTATCAGAATATAAATATTTATTATAAATATTAAATAGTTTAATTTACATTCAAAAAGTCATGTATTTTCAAGTTGTGTTTTTTATTCATTTAAATTATTTTTACAGTAATTTACATTAAATTTGGTTTTAATAGGTTCGTATCATTAAAAAATAATTTGGTTCATAACTTATAGACAACTTATTTTTAAATTTTATGGAAATTAGAAAACATTTTCAAATAGTAGATTACAATTTGAATCGTAATAATATTTTAATCGTTTTCTAATAGTAATCTATTAGATTACTAATAGATTACTATCAGAAAACATTACTCAAATAGTAGATTATTTTAAATAAAATAAAAAATTTGCAGGTATGCCTAATAAGTGTATAGTTTATAATTACATAAAAGTCTAAGTTGCAATACAATTTACGGGTTAATCCAAATTTTGTCCATATATTCTTAAAAGGCGTTTAATATCTAATGAATGATACATTATGCATTTTATATGTATTCCCAATGAAATTTGGGTAAAATTTGGGTAAAATATTTACATAAAAGTCTAACTTGCAATACAATTTATGGATTAATTCAAATTTTGTCCAGATATTCTTAAAAGTCGTTTAATATGTAATAAACAATGCATTATGCATTTTATATGTATTCACTACGAAATTTGGGTAAAATCGAATAGAATTTATGTATCGTAAAATGCATATTTTAATATAAATAATAAAATATTAATATGAATAATATACAAAAATATATTAATTTTTTATAAATTTTTTATAAATTGAATTATATATTAAATTATATTTATAAATATAAATATAATTATAATATGATATAATATAAATTATTTAAAAATTAAATTATATATTATTATTTTCCAAAACTGTAAATATTGATATGACTAAGAAGATAAGAAAATCATTAGAATTAGCATTCACATTAAAATTAAATAAATCAAATACAATAAAATTAAAAGAGATTTTAAAAAATACGTATATATTTATACGTATATTTATAGTGTGTGAAGGAAATCGAAAATTCTATTTAATCTTATAATACGATTGTTACTGGTAGCAATTTTGTTACTGGTAGCAGAAGTAGTCACCTGACTTTGGCATTTCGTGCAAGAAAGGTTAAGATCGTGTACTGTTAGACTGTTGAACATCTTCTTGAGTTCGTCCTCTAAGCTATTCGATGTCATTGGTATGATCAAGTAAGTAGTAAAGTTTTCCTGGATTTTACTTAAAAAAAATATTTTAGAGGGTAATATTTTAAAAAATCTTATTTACACAAAATAGCGCTAGTAGTTGCATACCTGATATGACGTATTTTTACACATCAATTATTACTTTTATAACGTAAAAGATAAATTATATTTTAGCATCTCCATTTTGAAAAGCTGCTTTGTTTATATTTATATTTATAGAGTTAACATTAATATAATGTTAGCCTAATAATTTAATAATAATTGAATATAATGTAATTTAATATTACATTTCCTACTGATCAAGTAAGTCAAGCTTTCCTAGACTTAAAAAATAAAAGTACGCCAAGGGTAATAATTTAAAATTTAGTTGTAGCAGTTGTAACTTTCGAAATATAACAATAAATTCAAGTGTCAACATTCAAATTTTTTATTCTCATGACGAATATGGCATCAATATTATTTATTTTTCGTATTTTGGAAGTATTTATTACTTTACAAATTAATAAAAGTGGTGTTTAAGAAAAAATTAATATCACAATTTTTAATTATTAAAAAATTAAATTAATTTAAATTTAAATTAAATAAATTTAAATTTAAATTATATATTATAAATATATATTTAAATATATTTAATATATATTTGTTTGCTTGACTCTTGAAAGAGTCAAGCAAACAGCTAGATTTTCAATTTTCAAATATCTTGAAATAAAAACAAATCTGTTGATGAAATTTTTTAGTTATTAAATATTTTCACTTATAAAATATCCAAATTACAGCAAATGTTATGATATTAACATTTTAAATTAATGTCTAGTGCAAAATACGTAGACTCCGTTAACTGTTTTGATTTCTAACGAACCATAATCGCTTTTAATTATGTTATTGACTATATATTCGATGATCATTTAACAAACACATACTGTCAAGATCGAATGGAATTATGTTATTTTAGTAGTGTTGCGTTGACGGATAATCCGCAGCTAAATTGTTACAACTGCATTAATTAAGTATCAGATTACATCACATAGCAAAGTAATTGCATTACAATATTAATATAATCGGGCTGATTATAATGTGGCTCGTAACAAAGTGGATTTTATTTAAAGGGGTACTGTTTTGTTTCTATTGAAAATATTATTTTATTAAGATATTTTCAATATCTTAATTATTCTTTTGTAGGTTTGTTAATCTTTTTGTATTTTTATTATAAAATGCTTTATATTTACAAAATTTAATCGAAAACACACTTACACATTTTCACATTTGTGGCAGATAAATCTTTCCTGGGTTATTATTTTAAAGAAACTATCCATTATCCGTGGTTTTCCCAATGCTTGTAGACAGTTATCAGTTTTATCAATCAAAAAATTAAAAAATTCCATTGCATCTTGCTGTCCAATTGCATTAAGAGAAAGATCTCCGTGCATCTTAAAATTCTGAAGAAATTCTTTCGGGTTATATGCATCAATTGTGTTTTCAGTAAGACTGGCAAATACTCTTTTTAACATGGTGAAATCGCTAAATCAAAAATATTTACGTGAATTTGTTATAATACCAGATAATTTATTAAATAATTTACTATTAAATATATGTATATAAATTTTATTAATAAAAAATTAATTATATAATTAATTAATTATAATTAAAAATTAATTATTAATTAATACTGTAATTTTATATACAATTAAAAATTTAAACTGTAATTAATAATTGCGTTAAAAATGCACTACCACGCATTATAAAAATCAATTAAATTAAAAAATGAATAGTAGAAAAATTAAATCTTTTAAATTTAATATTTTAATTTATATCAAATCAATAAACCAAAGGAATTATAAAAAATTGAATTTTAACTAGTTGATAATGATCATTTATTGATAAAAAATTATTGGAGCTGCATCAAAGAAAGAAGGAAACTTTTATTTGATATTTCGATAACTTCTGTTAGCATCTTCAGAAAATTACAATTTGATAAAGACTTATTGGAGCTGGATCAAAGAAAGAAGGACAATTTTATTTGATATTTCGCTAACTTCTGTTAGCATCTACAGAAAATTACAATTTGATAAAGAATTATCGAAGCTGGATCAAATAACGCAGGAAAATTATATTTAATATTTCGCTAACTACTGTTAGCATCTTCAGAAAATTACAATTTGATAAAGAATTATCGAAGCTGGATCAAATAACGCAGGAAAATTATATTTGATATTTCGCTAACCTCTGTTAGCATCTTCAGAAAATTACAATTTGATAAAGAATTATTGGAGTTGGATCAAAGAAAGAAGAAAAATTTATTTGATATTTCGCTAACTTCTCTTAGCATCTTCAGAAAATTACAATTTGATAAAGAATTATTGGAGCTGGATCAAGGAATAGAGAAAAATTTTATTTAATATTTCGCTCACCTCTGTTAGCATCTTCAGAAAATTACAATTTGATAATGATCCATTTATTGATAAAGAATTATTGAAGCTGGATCAAGGAAATAAGGAAAATTTTATTTAATATTTCGATAACCTCTGTTAGCATCTTTAGAAAATTACAATATCAGCTGGTTATCACTAACTACAGTTTTTTATTGCTAATAAAAAGTTCAGCTGCTCTTTTTATTGCTAAAAGGATTAATCGTCGATAATATTAATTATCGATAAAAGAGGTCACTGATAAGATTAATCATCGATAAGATTAATCATCGATAATATTAATCAATCATCGATAAGATTAATCATCGATAAGATTAATAATCGACAAGATTAATCATCGATAAAATTAATCGTCGATAAGATTAATCATCGATAAGATTAATAATCGATAAGATTAATCATCGATAAGATTAATCATCGATAAGATTAATCATCGATAAGATTAATCATCGATAAGATTAATCATCGATAAGATTAATCATCGATAAGATTAATCATCGATAAGATTAATCATCGATAAGATTAATCATCGATAAGATTAATCATCGATAAGATTAATCATCGATAAGATTAATCATCGATAAGATTAATCATCGATAAGATTAATCATCGATAATATTAATCATCGATAATATTAATCATCGATAATATTAATCGTTGATAAGATTAATCATCGATTAGATAAAACTGATAAAATTAATCATCGATAAGATTAATTATCGATCAGATTAATGATCGAAAAGATTAATTATCGATAAGATGAGTCTCTGATAATATTAATCATCGATAAGATTAATCACTGATAAGATTAATCATCGATAAGATTAATCATCAATAAGATTAATCATCAATAAGATTAATCATCAATAAGATTAATCATCGATAAGATTAATCATCGATAAGATTAATAACTGATAGATCAATATTTAATAGTAATATATATTCTTATTAATTTTAACAATAATATTATTTTTCTTATCATCGATAAGATTAATCATCGATAAAATTAATAATCGACAAGATTAATCATCGATAAAATTAATCGTCGATAAGATTAATCATCGATAAGATTAATCATCGATAAGATTAATCATCGATAAGATTAATCATCGATAAGATTAATCATCGATAAGATTAATCATCGATAAGATTAATCATCGATAAGATTAATCATCGATAATATTAATCATCGATAAGATTAATCATCGATAAGATTAATCGTTGATAAGATTAATCATCGATTAGATAAAACTGATAAAATTAATCATCGATAAGATTAATTATCGATCAGATTAATGATCGAAAAGATTAATTATCGATAAGATGAGTCTCTGATAATATTAATCATCGATAAGATTAATCACTGATAAGATTAATCATCGATAAGATTAATCATCAATAAGATTAATCATCAATAAGATTAATCATCGATAAGATTAATCATCGATAAGATTAATAACTGATAGATCAATATTTAATAGTAATATATATTCTTATTAATTTTAACAATAATATTATTTTATAAAATTTATTGTTCCGTTTATAATATTCTTACCATATCACAAATTCTTGCCTATTGAAAGAATAATTATCTATTTTTATAGAAAAAAAATACTTCCATATTTTGCGAATCTTCGTTATGGTGTTGGATAACGAAGATTATATATAGATTAGGTGAAGATTATATTTATTTTTGTTATACTGTAGTAATTACACAAACATTAGCAATTTTTAAAATTTTCTTACAAATCAAATATATAAAATAAAAAAGCGCCTCTATTCATTCAGTTGCGAATATATTATTTTATTTATCCATTCATACATCAATATATATGATAATACAAAGTTAAACATTTAAAATGTATTTTCAACATTTTAATGCTTATTATCGAATAAAAGAAGAAAGAATATATTTGTATAAATTATTTATAAAATTATTTCATATCTTATTAAAATAAAATTTAATTAATAATAACTAGATAATTTTAAATTATTATTTTGTAATAATTTAAATAAATAAACTTCGACCTGTGCACATATAGATACCTGTGCACATATAGATATAGAGCGAGCAAAATTGACAAATAAATTAATATACTAATTGAAATGTTATGAAGTAATTTACAACTCATACAGTTCTTTCGATGACTGATCCTCGTCGAAAGAACATACAGAAAATGTTTTACCGAAGATAAAAACATGTTATACAGAAGATATCTTCAGTATATTCAGAAGAATATAATGATATTGCTGTATTAAACATTTTGTAAAAACTGATTTTTCAGTAGGTGCAATTAATAAATCAATTAATTAATTCATAATTTATTTTAAAATTAATTAAAAATAAGTAAGCTTTTATTCTAAAATAATAGAATAAATACTATGATATTGAATTTTTAAGAATAAAAATAAATTAAATAAATTTAGATAAAATAAAAGAATATCAATAAAATACCAACTTAATTTCACCGGAATCTGTTGTGTTCACAAATCGATCAACAAGTGATGGGATGCTATATAGAAGTTGAAAAACTGAATTGATAAAACACATTGCACCAGTATTGATAATTCCACGATATGAGTTTTTTCCTGGTTCAACAGCATTATCAGTTTGTGTAAGTGTCGATAATACATCCTCGTTAGATTGAGCTTTGCGTATTTCTGGACTCTGCACAAAATATTTCATTTGAAAGTGAAGGCCTTTAGATAAAGCAGAAATGGCCGCAAATGCAATCGATCGCTTTCGGGATTGTACAATCGAGTGCAGCAGTAATAAAACACAATGTTGAACATTCCTATCTGTGCAACTAAATACATTTAACTAACGTTTATGCAAATTAACAAACAAATTAAAATTAATATCTAAAAAATCTTCAATACAGTGATGAAGAATATATGTTGTAAAATGTTTGAATTAAATGAGTCTATATGACATGTAAACGGTAAACAATTAACCGATATCAATTTCATGTGTATAGAGCAACGATTTCTTTAAATTATAAATTTACCTGAATTTACAAGCTTTTAAATTTACAATTTAGTTACTAAATTAATTATGTATATTTTGATTCAATTATGATGCTGTTTGCAAACTTATTCATTTTTAAACTTCAGGCATCTTTTAGCTTTTATGAGACCTATAAAAGCTAAAAATAGTAAACCAAGCATTACAATTACAGTCAAATTACTACATGAGATTGTAAGTGAGTTGCGGTATGTAGCCAATTGTTCTTTTCGACCCGATAGTTGTGTCCTTTATTTGCGCTACTATTTTTATTAGTTTACTAAATATATTACTCGTTGATAGATATTTCTGACGAGTGTCATAAGACTTGAGGTTCAATAAACTTATGGTCTTTGACTATTGTGCAACCAAATGGCTATAATACCAGCCTGTTTAATTAATCTATATTTATCAAAGAGAACAAAATCGCGTGAAATAATGATTTCACAATATTTCGGTACCCTTAAAACAAAATCGGTTAAAATTGATTATGAGTACGGAATTTGCCTAGATATGATTGTTAAAGACAAATTCGGCTGTTTAACAAATAATTTAATCGTACTGCAATAAAAATTAATTTTAAAGTCGTATATTGGAAAATTTATTTAAATATATCGTCTGTGAAGAGCTAATATTTGCAATTAATGGCAACGTTGAAAATGTTTTACTATTTTATACGAAAGTTTTCAATCTTTGAAAAAATGGTGTATTTTAAACAAACGCATTTTTTATCAAGGAGATTGTTTTCTTAAAACTGCAAAATTAAACTTTAAATATTAGAATCATAAACTTACATTTTACATATTTGATATTCTGGAAGACATGTATTTTCATAAGAAAGACATTTAAACGGAAATGCTATCTTGTTCACTACTGTGTCTAGGAATACTTGATAATTTACATTTCCATAGCTACTGGGAAACTCGTGTATACGAAAAGTGCACACCCGCAAGGACAAAAGCTTCAATATCAGCTTAATCTTTTGTGTTGTGTATTCGATTTCGCATCCATCAGTTTGATGCTTCAACTCACAATATGACGGCAATTGGTCAATATATTTATAAGCGAAATTTATGATTTGGGACCTAGACGGATCAGTATCGCAAAATCCTAAACAAAACATTAAATATAATTAGTAATATTTAACAAATTAATACATATATAATAAATATTAATATGATTTAACATAATAAGAAATTTTAAGTAAATTTATAATAAATAATTATTATATTTCATGTTTTAAATAAAATTCAATATATTTGATTATGTTAATTACATTGATGTATAAATTACCAAGTGATTTTATTTACTAATACATTTTATTTATTAAAAGTAAATAATAAAGACGAATTAAATAGGTCGAAGAAATTAATAAAAATGCGCTTTTGTTTTTAATAAAAATTATTACCGGCTATATTATCGGAAAAACAAAGTCCACATGTCAATAATAACTTGTCAGTAGAACAAATTAGATCAGATAACTGATTCTACGTATTTATAGGATATATAAATAAAAATAAAGATTAATAATAAATAATTATAAAAGATTTTATACAATTTATATTTTATCAAGTCAAAATATAAAACTAATTCAAACTGAACTCTTATTTAGGGTCAAACTCTTACCACGGATCAATAATAACTTGCCAGTAAAGCAAATCAGATCAGATAACTGATCTGACTTGTATATTTATTGACATATATTTGACATATACTTGACATAAAGTTTTTTGTTTCGTTTACAATTTATATTTTTATAACGATAAAATAAAAAAATTAAAAAAAAATTAATTAATTTTTATAAATTAATTTTTTTAATTAATTTTTTGTTAATTCATAAAATAAAATTTTATGAATTAACAAATAAATAATGTACTATGTATGTAGAGCATGTTTAGAATGATTAGGATGATTTAAGATTTTGATGATCAGTCAGGGTTTTATTTATTCACCAGAATAAATTCGATTGACCATTAAACCCTAACTTTTATTTTCTACAATTTTGGTTGTCCGATTTATAAGAAAGGATGCATAGAATAGGTAGCCTTTTTTAAAAAGGTACGATTTGTATGCCATAAAAATAACATTAATTTTTGATTGTTTGAATAATTTGAATTAATCGGTCGTCTTTTTGATTAAATTATTAAGTCTTCTCAATTGATCAAATTTATTATTAGTCGGCTTTGAAATATGTGATTACTAAATTAAATTTGAACAATAAAATGTTTGCCAGCTTAACTAATAATTCAAAATGCAATCAAAACTTGTATCTCGAAATGCAAAGATTGACGATGTTTCAAATTGTAAAGGCTTGGATTGATCCACTAACAAAGAGCTATGAAAATGCTAAATATTTTGAATGTATGGAATATAATTCAAATTTTTATTACTAAAAATCAAATAAAGAATTAATTGAATTAACAATAAATATATTTATATCTTACACTAATAAAATATAAAATACCTAAAAAGCGATAGCGTACGCCGTTATTCAGAATAAATTGTGACTTAATATTATACCATACGAAATATTGATATTCCATATCAATACTTAGTAGATATTTAATATTTATACGTGTATAATTTAATAAATTTAAAAAATATTTTAAGACATTTATTAAGAAATTGAATATTATATATATTTTATATATCAATGTGACAGTTACGAAAGAATCGGCAAAACGATAACTAGGACTCATCAGTATTGACTCAGTGCCAGGTACCTCAATGAAAAATGTTGATTTATAACACTAGATTTATTACGCCCTTATAAAATAATTGAAAGCTTACGTCTAATTGCCATGCTAGTGAAGTAATATCGAAGTTCATCGATGCTTCCGCTAAAGCGTCTCCTGGAAAAGAAGAATAGTTTTAATGAAAGGAAATTTGGGTGATGTAATAATATTTTATTTTACATTCTATATATATTTGTTACGGCATTTTCCAAATATATAAACATTTAATAATCGGAAAGCAAATAAATGGTTTACATTTATAAACTATTAAAATTTAATAACAATTTTATATTTTTATGTAATTTTGGATTCCAATATAATATAGGTGTAGTTTTATTATCTGAGTCAACCTTTATACCTCATTATCCATTATAGAACAGTGACTTGTAATAATTACTTCCAAACTTAAATAACTACGCTCATGTCGCGTTAACATTTAAATCGTTATAATTTATTTCTTTGCAGATAGTTTATAATAATTCATTATTGATAAAGAATTATTGGAGCTGGATCAAAAAAGGGGGAATAGGTAATTTTCAATTTTATCAGGTAATTTTCTGAAGATGCTAACCGAGGTTAGAGAAATATCAAATAAAAATTTCCACCGCTTTTGATCCAGCTCCAATAATTCTTTATAATTTACCGCGTTTATCAGTATATCAACAACAATTTATTGGCAAGAAAAAAAACAAATAATACACAAGATTTTCCGGTCAAACACTGCACTGGGTGTCGGGTCGTAGAGACAGTGCACGAACCAAACTAATCCATACATCGCGATCCTAAGCGACAGAACAGAGTTATCTATCAAATAACCCATGGCAATCTTCTGCCTGTTTCGAGATTTGATCTCTTTACAACTATTGAGGTCTAACTCCAGGTATCTTTCCAGCGAATCCGGTCTGGAAAACCCTCCGATAAAAACAATCCTAATACATCTTCAGAACGTGTCGTAATCTCAACTGACTTTCTTCGATGTAAAGAAACAACGACTTTACTCCGAGATCATCCCAGGATGACCGAATTCCTAAGCTTACCTCTAAGGCTAAGACCGGCCAAACAGCGAAGGAATCTCATTTCGGTGGCCTGTATCCAAGATCTACCCTTTTCGGTCATAACCACAAGTTCGTGACAATAAGTTAAGATAGGAACGAAAATTGCGTGGTAAACCAAAAGCTTCGCTCAAAGGCTCAACTCCATCTTCATCACGTAAGACTTGTACAAAGAACGCATTGCTACGTTAGCTGCACAGATCGATCTAGTAGTCATTGTAAGTCCTCAGGACAAGAAGCCAACAAGACAACATCATCCGCAAAAAGCAAAGATGATATCCTGATGGAAAAGAACTATAGATCAACATCCGTCAGAGCAGCCCGTCTCGTAATTTTGTCCATGTAAACAAGTAACAAAAGTAGAGACAAAGGACAACCCTGACAAGCCAAACACCTACTAGAAATGATTCAGACTTTCTACCTATAGCACGAGCTCTAGGTAGGAAGCTACCTAGAGCTCGTGATAGCTCAGCAGCTTGATAGCTCAGCAGCTCAGCCCCTTTATTCACACGATTGTCCTGAACATAACGTCGCAGATCAGATGAAATGATTACAAAATCAATCACTGATCTTTGACTGAGAGAATCCGGATGCAATGTGCATCTATGGATCTCGTTATGTTCAAACATGGCGTTGGTTATGCACAAATTGTTATATGAACAAAAGTGTAATAATTCAAATCACATTCAAATCGACGAGTCCGTTTCTCCCCAACACTCCCTTCCAAGTGTTGTTGCAGTAGCTACCTACACTCCCTTCCAAGTGTTGGTAGCTACTGTCGCTACCAACATGAGCATTGAAGTCACCCAATAGAAAGAGGGAATCTCCCACAGGAGTACTATCAAGCACAGTCTGTATATCTGCCACGAAGACTGCATATTCCGAGATAATCCTGGGAGCATACGCACACAGCAGTTATCCCTTTTCCCTCTTTCGCTAGAAGTCTAAGATACGGCAGCCTTTCGTTCACTGGGTTAAACGTCTTTACCACGAACGACAACCGTGAACTTGTAAGTATCCCTACACACGCCTGTCGTCGGTTTCCGTTGGTAACTCCTGAATAGTTCAAGGTCTAACTTTGATCCAAAACTTTTGTTCCAGTTCCAGAATATAGTAAAGCGAAGTCACTCTGACTATTTTTACACCGAAGCGAACCATCTCTTCAACTAATTCTGGTTTCTTCCCCGCCAGCGAGATGACATTTCACGTTCCTTCATGAAGGCTAGTCCGCTTCGGATGTTGATAACTTTTTCGCTGTCTTCGTACAACTGCCTAGTCACATGCACCCGACAATAAAAACTGCTCCGGTCAGTGGTGAATTGACCATTGTTCTATGCATTTAAACACTTCTTTGATCATAATATAATATAGGTAAAATATAACATAATATACTATAATATAGGTACAATATACCATAATATACCATAATATATGTATAATATACCATAATATACAAATATATATAATAATATCATTTATTATATCTAGGTAGCTTCCTACATAGAGCTGGTGCTCTAGGTAGAAAGTCTGAATCATTTCTAGTAGGTGTTTGGCTTGTAAGGGTTGCCCTTTGTCTCTACTTTTGTTACTTGTTTACATGGACAAAATTACGAGACGGGCTGCTCTGACGGATGTCGATCTATAGTTCTTTTCCATCAGGATATCATCTTTGCTTTTTGAGGATTATGTTGTCTTGTTATATACAAATATATAAATATACAAATATATATAATAATATCATTATATTATTATATTATTATCATAATATTATATACCATAATATACCATAATATTGCTCACGTCATAATATAATATAGGTATAATATACCATAGAATACCATAATATAATATGCAATGATATACTATAATATACCATAATATACCATAATAGGTTTTATTGGATTTTTATGCAATTTTGCATTCCAATATAATATAGGTATAGTTTTATTTTCTGATTCAACCTTTATACCCTTTTTATTCAATATTGAACAGTGACTTGTAATTATTGTTTCTAAACTTAACTCACTACGTTCATATGTTGGATTTACATTTAAATCATTAGAATTAACCTCTTTCATCAGTATATCATAATAAAGCTTTTTGAATATGAAGACAAAGTTATTACTAGCTTTATCAATAGTTGTTATTATATAGTTATCCTTTAATTTAGTAAGTTTTGTATATATATCTTTATTAATTTTATCTTTCCTTTTATAATTGTTTGTTATTTTCATTTTATTTTTAATTTTATCAAATATATAATCTTTCCAAATGTTTATCTTAGATATATTCGAGCTTTCACTATTAATCAGCTTACTAAAGTAATCATTTAAGTTATTATTTAACAAATTGTAAATTTTATAAAAAGTTCGATATAAATTAAAAAATTAATTAAAAATATTAATATTTTTTATAATATGATTAATAATAATACATATTCAAAATATTTTTGATCTGAGTAGAAGCTATTGAAAAATAATATTAAATTATTATTTTTTTAAATAATTTTACGCGCATAAAAAGTTTGATTTAAAAATAAATCATTAAAGTACATTAAAAGTTGAATAAAAGTAAATAATGTTAATTATTTATTTTTTTATCATCATACATCTTAAATGTTATTTAAAATATAAATGACTTGAAGTTAATGTTAATTTAAATAATTTATAAGATTGATTAATTTCAAAATATAAGATTAATTAATTTTACTTTAATTTTAACGCTTCTTTAATACCTACTAAATCTAGATTTGTATAAAGCGGACTAAAATCGTATGTATTTATATTTTGAAATTTTATTCCTTTTGTCTGTTCTAAAAATTCTTTTGTAGAATTAATACTGAAAAAGTGTTTTATACCAGTATTAATTTCGATTACCCTACAATATGTCTCGTAGTGCGCTTTAATTAGTTAAAGTATTTTATTCATATAGACAGAAAGTGGTTTTAATGTACATTTAAACGCACTACATATGAACCTAGGTTTTATTGGATTTTTATGTAATTTTGGATTCCAATATAATATAGGTATAGTTTTATTATCTAATTCAACCTTTATACCCTTTTTATTCATTATCAAACAGTGACTTGTAATAATTGTTTCTAAACTTAACTCACTACGTTCATATGTTGGATTTACATTTAAATCATTATAATGAACCTCTTTCATTAGTATATCATAATAAAGCTTTTTGCATATGAAGACAAAGTTATTAATAGCTTTATCAATAGTTTTTATTATATAGTTATCCTTTAATTAAGTTCTTTATACATATCTTTATTAATTTAATCTTTCCTTTTATAATTATTTGTTATTTTCATTTTATTTTTAATTTTATCAAATATATAATCTTTTAAATTTTAATCTTCGATGCATTATAGCCTCCACTATTAAACCGCTTATGAAAGAACGCATTTAAGTCATTATATAACACATTGCAAATTTTATTTTTATCGTTATTTCAAGAACGTTATGTCTTGTAATGTAATGTTTTTGCTTTGATTTTGTAATAATTTATTTAATAAATTATTCGTAAATTATGCAATAACAGCATAAATACAAATCAAGTGCTACCCACAAACACCTAAAATATGATCAAGATAACATACAAACTACCCCATGCTACTTTAAAATTATTTATAAACCCAATGGAAGCATAACCGTTAAACTGGCTAAAACACTTCTAATAACACTGCCACGCCCCGAAATTAACATTAAATATAATGAAATAGGCAACTGTTTGAAGCTCTTTAATTAAAAAACAAGAGCAATAGGCTATTTAATTCTATCTACAATCTATAGCTTTATATTAAATGTATTACCCAATTTATTTCACGTTTAGATTTAAAACTTTTCCCGATGATGGCTACAATTGATAGCCGAAAAATTGAACATAAAATTCGTGTATTTATTCTTTGTGTGTATATTAACGAATTATTTATGATAAATTAACACAATCACAACAACATCTATTCAAAAATACTTTTATCGCTATTATTTAATTTATATACCCCTTTAATATAATTTTCCTATATTCACTATTTTCAACTAATTCTAGATTATGGGTGCATATTCGTTCATTTACTTTATCAAAATTAAGACTTTTGTAATTGCATTCTGTTTCTTTAATGTTCATAATATAATCGTTATATCATATAAAGAGGTAAAATAAATTTCCACACGAGTTTTTCTCGTGTGGAAATTTATTTCCACACGAGAAAAACTCGTGTAGCATTATTTTTTATTATGACTAAACATAGGATTAGATGGACACGAATATAATTTAAACAGAATTATCGTTATCATTGATTTCAATTCTTTATTATAATTAAAAAATTTAGTCCTAGTGGCGGTAACAGCTTATACCTTATTTTAAAAATATATTTGTTATCTATGCATTTATTAATGAATTTTATGGATAATGTATATTTTCTATTGTTATTATTAACATTTATTGTACGATTATAGTATTTTGTATTACAATAACTGTCTATTATACAACTTAGCCTATCATAGTCGTTAATTAATTTTTGATTTATTGAACATATGATATCTTTAGAAAAACTTATTATATTTACATAAAGATCTTTTAGCTTATTATCACTTAAAAGTTGTTTTAATATTTCTAATTGTTCATTTATATACATATCTTTTTTAATATTTTTAACTCTATTTTTCCTATTCCTTTTATCACCATGACTTCTTGGTTTGCGTTGAACCGGATTATTATAATATAGTTGTTTATTATGTACTATACTACTTCTGCCAATTCCTTAAAATACAGTTGGTTATGGTAAATATTCTTGTATATTTCGGTTCGTGTATAGAAAGAGCAACTCGATTCTATTAATTTTAGAAGGCCTTAACTTCTTAAGATCATATATTCATTTATACAAATTCTCATAAATAATTTATGGCCTTTTTAAAAAGATAGTAATCGTCCTAGAAATTATTTATAAATTCTTCGAAATTAATTGTTTGATCGAAATACAAAGGTTTAACAATGCTATTATCACAAGAAGACTATAGAGAACTTTTGTTTAGCGTTTTGACCTAAAATTAATTCTATGTAAAAAGACGGCTTGGCTATTTTCTTTATTTCGTAAATATGTTTTTGTTTCGTTGATTAGTTTTTTCACAGTTTTTATTTGTAGAAAAATAAGCAGCATTTTTTAATGAGCAAAACCAAAATCACACTTTTTGCAAAGCGTGCATAGCGAGTATGAAACACAACATGTAATATAAAACTATTGGAACGGCAGGTATCTGTTCACAGAGGTGGATGTAAATTTACAGCCAGTGCTGTGGATTTACAACCAGTGAATTTATAATAAGTGATATGAGCTGGTCGCTCACAGCACTGGTTGCAAATTGAAACAACGTATTTTAATGAACATTTAAATAGATATCGTAAAACTTACTTTTTGGATTTTACAACATATCTATTGGTTATGAATTCGTCGGAATCGAAAAAGACGAGGCGTAACAACAATATACGATATTTTTCAAATTTGATAAACAAATGCGTAAGAGAGTTTCGCAAAATCTCAGAAGGTCCGCCTAATTCAAAGTTGATAATTAGTCGCAACAAAGACTGTACATGTTTATTGGATAATATATCTAAAAGACGAAGAAAAATATATAGCATTAATCGTATATATTCTGAAACGAAGCAAGTTTTTTGAAAAACATACCAATTGTAAAAGTTTGAAAAAATTTAAACATAAATTGTACTTAAAATTTAAACAATTTTTATACATAATCGCCACCAGGTTGTGCTTCTATTACTGCTTAAAAGAAGGAGGTATCAACTAGATAAAAAACGAAATATATTATAAAAATTATAAATTAATATCCAAAATTTATAAAGAATTAAATAAGCAAACTGAGTCTATGTATTTTATATTGCAAATTAAAAATAATGCAAAATAAAAGTTAAATAGTTAAATAATAAAAAATTAATTAATAATAAATAATTGTTATAAGATTTTATATAATTTATATCAAGATGAATTATAAACTGAAATTAAAAATAAAAATCAATTTTTATGAATTGACTAATAGATAACAAACTATGTATCAGAATAAGGATTAGAGGTCATCAGGAGGAACTGCTATGCTATCAGGCTTCGGCCCCTATTCCTCGACCCAACAGAATAGCAGGGCCAAATGCATGCTAATGATGTATTTCCTCTGATAAAACTATCTAGTATCTTATTCTAATACAAAGTATATTATTTATATACTTTTAAAATACAATATAGGCAGAAAATCATTATAATATCTTAAAAGCATGTATAAAATCGTGTTTTGGATTTCTACCTAGTTCCTAGTAGTGTCTTAGCGGCGGTATTATTTCAATCTTATCTTGATATATTATTTTAGTTTTTTTTCTAATTAAAAATGCGGATTTTACTTTCACTGATAAATTCAAGTGTTCAAACTTATATGATAAACTTATCGTAATTATCGATTTTTAAACGGTATTTAATAAATTATTATATATTTCTCATCAAATTAATTTAAAATCTTTTTAAATTTGAATATTATTGTATGTCTACTTATTTGACTTCTTTATTGATTATATTTATTTCGTTTATAATAAACTATATATAATAAATATTAAATATAATATATATTGAAAAGAATTTCAGTTTCTTAGAGCTTTGTATTTAATTATAAAACCTATATTACCAAAAGCTATAAATATAACAACTATTATTATATACAAAATAATAACTATATAATAACTATAATCTGAGAAATTTTTATTTTTCTCACTTTCGCTTGTAAGCGATGAAGGTAGAAAATACAGTCAGTTCATATACAAAGATGTCAGTATATTATTGTACTTATCGAGCTAGTCGTCACCCATCACGAGGACGAAAAGTGTGCAGAAGTTGTGGGAACTTTACGAAATGACGATATCGAATCTACTTTGTAGAAACTCCATGTAGAAAGAACTGAACATGAAAACAGATGGAGAAGGTCACCACATGGAAGTCCACAGAAACGACAGCAACAGTCAGAATTTATCGAATGACAAGCTAACCTGATCATACCAAATTTCTCATGGTAGCCATGAATAGATATTCTCCAAACAAACGGTCGGTTTGCATTAAATGGCCTTTTCCAATTAGTCTGAAGAAATACCGGAGTGCAATAAATAGCAGGATCAAGTTTTGCAACAGTAATCTGCGTATTGCTGAGATTGATCGAGATTACCGGTTGGTAATCTCGATCAATCTCACTGATGGGAGTTGAGATAACGCTGACACGAATGTCAAAGATGTCATGGGTGATAGCATTGTGATACGTTTAATATACCTCCATTAAAGCGAATCGAATTTGTGGAAATTAGCAGTAGTAAGATCAAGCCAAATCGCCTGTATACCATATGTCAACATATGAAAGATCATCACCTTAAAGAATCTTAGGGCACCGTCGAAGGACAAATTACCTATGTTTCTGAAGGAATACATTTTTCAGTTGCCTTGGCACACCTGTTGGGAATATGTTTCGAGAATGTCCATTTCGAATTTAAAACATTACCAAGGTAGTAATACTCACAACAAAATTCAAAATTGCTATTTCGATATTGCAATGAGTCATCACCGCGTAGACGGCCACCCTTCCTGAATTTTATAGCTCGGGACTTATCTAGATTTACCACTATAAAATTTTGTGTGCAGTAGGTATCTAGACGATTCAATGAAATTGTTGCTGATTCAAGATAATGAGAAAGTATGACTAAATCATCTGCATACATTATGCAGCTGGATCTACCACTTTGACAGACGAAGGATGGAAGGTCACTAACGAATAGCGTGAAAAGCACCGGACTTAAAGGAAACCCTAGTAAAACCCCTCGATTTTGGATCAAGTGTTGAAATAATTGCAGTATACCCGAAATACGAATTTCATTTGGCGACAATATGGCTGCAAGTAGTTTTAACATTGGACCGCGTATGTGAAACTCGAAATGAAGCTTGCTTAGTAAGCGAGACCGATTCACCGAGTCAAAT
This sequence comes from Pomphorhynchus laevis, assembly GCA_012934845.2. Classification (NCBI taxonomy): domain Eukaryota; kingdom Metazoa; phylum Acanthocephala; class Palaeacanthocephala; order Echinorhynchida; family Pomphorhynchidae; genus Pomphorhynchus; species Pomphorhynchus laevis. The sequence continues at coordinate 15,837 of WNNJ02002178.1, read as the reverse complement.
GCCTTTGCAAAATCAATAAATAACGCGTGCATACATGACTTTGTTGCGAAATGTTGTTTTACCCTTTCTCTTAAAGTAGAAATCGCCTCAACGCCTAAACTGTAGATCAACCTGATCGAAATGCATGTTGTTCATTCGCTATACGTGAGCCACATTATCGCATAATACGACGATGAACTAGCAAAGTCGAAAGTTTATAGGCATGATTTGTTATTGCTCGATAAGAGTTTGTAAATAAAGGATCTGTTTGCCATTATACATAACATTTATGGTCGCTTCTTTCCAGGACTTAGGAATAGGACACCTAAACAGAATACAATTGTAAAGCTTCAACCAAAATGGCTCTAATATATGTAGAGACTGTTTGATCAGGGCCAGCCGCCTTTCTTATCGCTATAGAAAATACACAAGCTCTTAACTCCTGAAGAGTAAATGGAGAATTTAAGATTTGATCAATGTCATGATTTATTTCCGTTAAGGAGAATTGTGAAAGTAATAAAGGATACGAAGAAGAAACGTATTCATTCAAAGGATCGTACAAAACATCCCTGAAATGATTTTCCCACTTAGCAAGAGGAATTTTAGATGATAATGCGAGTTGTCTAACGTTCAACTTCAAAGAGTATATTTCAGCATCCTTTAAAATACGTTGTTCTTCTGTCTTAAAATGCTTGCCTTTCAAACAATTAATAGAATATCGATAAATCAGCTTTAAGTCCCTATATTCCTGACATTCGCGTGCTCTGAACGCCGGAAGTTTATGCATAGCAATGAGTTTACAACGGAGTTGACGCAAATACAGAGGAATTTTGAATGGTCAACATGACGGTTTCTGAGTAAATGCAAAGCAACATTCTAAGAGTGTATCTCGAACTTCGAGGTACCTCGAACCATCTGTACCAAGAAAATTAGTGGTGGGCGCTGATAATCTAGGGTTTCTTAGATCTAATCTACGACTCCTCTGTGGGATAGCCTGTACAAGTGATGACGTCATCACATCATCAAGACTAAACTTGAAAATGACTGGCTTATGTTTTCTGCATAGAGACCATTCGCTGCCTAGGCATAGGCGAGCTGATGTTACTTTGCAGTTTGTGAACAAAATATCTATACAACTTCTTCCCCGAACACTTTCGTAGCACCAACTCTCACTATGGTAGCTAAGATTAATTCCGTACGGAGTTAACGAATTGACAATGTGCTTTATTTTATCCGACAATGGACTACTTACATTGGCATTAAAGTCACCTGTTATAATTATAGGGTGATTTTCTGGTAGAGAGCCTATGATATTTACTAAATCACTGATAATGTCAGAGACATCAATAGTTGGATTGAAATAACAACCCACGATTGAAACATGTGGGGTATGAATGATAACACTAAAATCATTGGAGCTTACATGCCAGGTCGAAATGATTGTTTTAATAACCACTACGATGCCTACTATAGGACGACTTCGAATAGGGATTTCGCTAATTTTTCAAATACGTCAAAACCTTTTATGGATATCGGGTTACGGCAAAATGTCTCTGTAAATACTATGATGTCATATCCTCTTAAAAACTAGACAAATTCTTCAGATAAAAGCTTATCAAGACCATCTGCATTAAAAACCAAAACCTTCACAATTAAGGCGAAATCAGAACTCTGGTTAAGAGCCCGTGAACTGGTCGAGTGTAGACCAACAATGTTGGTCTTCACCGCAACACCATGCTCTAGTCATATAGGAGTAGATGGGCAGAGAGGTGACGATTCCATGGTTGAAGAAGGGTCTTCACCTCGCAGCTCAACGTGGGAGATTTCCGAACTAATCGGATTATGAGGGACAATATGGACTTGAACAATTCTGCTTTGTCGAATTTGAAACGATTTTTGTGGCTCATCGATCCTACGCTTAATTAGCTGGGCGCGAAGATATTTTCCGCATCTCGTTCTGCTACAGATAGATCCGGCTTGATAAATACTTTAGAGTAATCATCATAGCGTCGAAGGGAGGGAGCTTCTGATAAAATAAGGTTTGCAAACGATGGGTTAGAGATCACCTACAGCCATGGATGATATCTATCATGATTGGCTGGTAAGCAAACATTTTAAGAGGTGTGTTGTTGTCCGCGCAACCAATGAAGGATATCATTTTCTTAACTTGTATTTTATAAATATTAATAAAAATATTGCCAATATTAATATTTTTTTATTAATATTTGCAGTCAGTAAATAATATGCAGCCTATTAGTTTATATTTGATAGCGTACCCATTGTGCAAGGAAATATATCGAAAATAGTGGCAATTGTTTTAATAGAAAGTAATTCGAAACATCTCTGCATGTCAATAATTTGATTATCGATGTTTTCCGCCATGCAACCAAGTTGGATATCTAAAAAGCAAATAAAATTTCATTATTATATATAACCTAATGGTTTTAATCAAAATTAGTTTAGACAAATTATTATTAAAAATAAATTTAAAAATAAATTTTATAGATTTAAAAGAGTCGAATTCGATTTTATTTAAAAAACGTTAGAACGTTTCGACGAATAATGAGAGTATTCATCGAAACGTTGTAACGTTTTTGAAATAGAAATCGAATTCCACTCTTTTAAATCTTCTATTATGATTTGGAATTCTTGTACATACTTTGATATATAAATTTATCAAAATTTACAAATGAATTGTTACATTTTTAAATTGTTTGAACTTGCCTCGTGTTGTCTACCGGTCCTCCTTTGCATCCAGCAGAGGAAAGTACCCGGCACTATCGAACGAAAACAAACCCGTTTTGTTATCGTTTAGTTATTGTATTATTTCGTGGCTGCCACTGATGAATCAAAATTTAAAAGCCTAATGTTTATTCATTATGATTATAACTGTAAGCGTTCGGAAAATCTAATTGTCAGTCATTACTGTGAGTGCAAATGATAATTGAAAATAATTATAATTAAATAATGATTCCTATATTTTTTACCCAACATAGCAGAAGAGCAAAATATATGCAACGACGTATTTCCTCTGATGACATTTGATTATCAGGCTTAATACTTTATTCATCGAGTATATTATTTGCAATCAATCCATCAAAATATTCCTGTATCTGTTAGATTATTTTAATGATTTTGAAGAAAGTCAATATCATTACATATTGTTGCAATTCTTAAAATTTCATTATTTAATGTATTATATTATATATTATATGGTATGCATGAATGCTCATGCAAAAATATGTTTCTTGTAAATTTAAATATGTCATCTTTACGATATAAATTAATGGTAGTTTTAGTTAATGTTAATTTAATGTTCATATCTAGATATATACGTTCTTAATCGTTGCGCTTTTATTTTTTTTTGGATTTTTATGTAATTATCGTATGCATTATTATTTAATGTATTATATTTTATATTTTATGGTATGCATGAATGCTAATGCAAAAATATGTTTCTTGTAAATTTATTCATTATATTATTGTCTTGATTTATATATTTTACTATTTTCTGATTGATGCTATTTCTATAGTACCAGAGTTTAAAATATGTATCTATTAAATTATTTAAATGATTTTGAAGAAAGCCAATATCATTACATATTGTTGCAATTCTTAAAATTTCATTATTTAATGTATTATATTTTATATTATATGGTATGCATGAATGCTCATGCAAAAATATGTTTCTTGTAAATTTAAATATGTCATCTTTACGATATAAATTAATAGTAGTTTTAGTTAATGTTAATTTAATGTTCATATCTAGATATACACCTTCTTTATCATTAATATTGGTTTTGTTAAGAATAAGGCTTTCTGGATAAATGTGCTCACTAATTGAATAAAAATTATTAGAATTAAATACACATATATCATCAATGTATCGAAACATATATTTCATATATTTATATTGTTTAGATTTAGTTTTTACACAGTTATGAACAAATTCATATTCTATAAAGCTTAAAAACAAGTCAGCTATAATTGGGCTACTATTACCACCCATTGGAACACCTTTTACTTGTCTAAATATAGATGTCCCTACTTTTAAATAATTTTGATTTATCAAAATATTTAAGGATTCTATTAATTCAATTTTATCCATATATTTATATTTATTTGATGGTTTAATTTTTGTTAGATAGGCGTTATAATTATTATAACATATATATGTATATCTTTTTCCGAATATAAGGTTAATTAATTTTACTAACGCTTCTTTAATATCTACTAAATCTAGATTTGTATAAAGCGTACTAAAATCGTATGTATTTATATTTTGAAAATTTATTCCTTTTGTCTGTTCTAAAAATTCTTTTGTAGAATTAATACTGAAATAGTGTTTTATACCAGTATTAATTTCGATTACCTTGCAATATTTTTTAAATTGTGCTTTAATTACTTTAAGTATTTTATTCATATAGACATTTTATATTATATGGGTATGCATGTGGAGACTCATACAAAAATATGTTTCTTGTAAATTTAAATATGTCATATTAACGGTATAAATTAAAAGTAGTTTTAATTGATGTTAATTTAATGTTCATAACTAGATATATACCTTCTTTATCATTAATATTGGTTTTATGAATATTGGTTGTATTAAAAATGAGGCTACCTGAATAAATTTGTTCGCTTGTTGAATAAAAATTATTAGAATTAAATACACATATATCATCAATGTATCAAAACATATATTTCATATCTTGATATAATTTAGATTTATTTTTTAAACAGTTATGAACAAATTTATATTTTATAAAGCTTAAAAACAAGTCAGCGCTAATTTTTATTTTTATTCAATAAAATATAATTTCTAACAAATGATTCTTATGTTTTTATCATTTGATGTAACATACTTTTTACAACATTTAAATGTTACAACATTTTAACGTATGTTTGCATAATAAAATTTAGAAATATTTTTTTAATCGACATCAAAAATTTATAAATATGCAATCAATTAAAATATTAATTGGTAATTAAACTTTTTGTTAATTTTTTACCAGCATTTACCTGAGAGTAGCATGTCTGAATAATCTAATGGTAGGCATGTTAATCTATTCTGGAAAGATAGCGATAGTATTTTTAATTCAAAGGATAATATTCTTTCAACTTCGGACTTATCAAGTATCTAAACACGAACATTTTACAAGATACGAGTTATCATATCAGATAACTGCGTCTACGTATTAAAAATTTTGTATTAAATTTTGTGTACATTTTTGTATTAAAATTATTTTATATTTTGTATATTTTATATTATTGCATATTTTATACTATTAATGAATTTAAAAAATCGAAATGTCTTTATCTTAAAAATGAATTATTATCACTTAAAATGAATTATCATTATTATGAACTGATTAAAAATAACAATTACTTAATATTATGATAATTATTGTTCAGTGAAACATTCGACGTGCTATTATATTGTATAGGGCGTCTAACAATCGAGAGAAAGCATACCATAAGAAATTACTTTTCACAAATTTTCCACAATTTCAATAATAATTTTCAAGTTTTATGCCTTGATAAATAAAAAAAAGTAATGTATAACAAACAGCCTCCAAGTAAATACTTGCTTATATCATTTAAAGAAAGCTACTCAAGCCGAACTATTTAAGAATAAGCCAAGATATGAGCCGACTAATGTCACTTATGAAATTCAATGTATAGATTACCCAGCCAAATACTTTAGGCAAACAAAACAAGGTTTAACAACCAGAATAAAACAGCATAAATTGAAGATGGTGATTCTTCATCAACATTAATAAATTATTAGCTGAATCATAACCATGAATCTGATTTTCACAACATAAAGATTATGGAAAATAAAGACAGCCTACTCAGACTTTGATAAGAGAAAGCATGCATACTCGACGTTATCCTAACACGGTGAATGATCATAAGAATAATTGGGAGTTAATTATCCGTACTAGAACACTACAAATATCCGATAGAGTTGTATATACGCATGTCATCGTTTATTTCTTTCGTTTTTAGTTTAATGTTCATGTCAAGCCATGAAAATTGAAAATGACTATCGCAATATTTAAACATTTGTTAAAAATAATTCCTTATTTTATTATTTCTCTTAATATTTAAACGCCCCGTACAATATACATCGAATGTATCATTGAACAATGACTTAATAATTAAAAAATATTATATTTTAACTTATGTATATTTGCATTAAAATTCCAGATAAAGTTATGTTATATATGATTATACCATTTAATAAAAGCTACATATTTATACTATCAATGAATTTAAAATTCAAAATGTCTGTAAAACTGTTTGATTCCAACAAGTTCTCTATATTTCAATAGCACCTGCTATCATTTTCAGGCATTACAAAAGTTTTTTAACATTTTTGTAATTCCTGAAGATGATACGAAAAGCTATCGCATTATAGTGAACTGTTTTGAATAAAACCTTTTTACTCGTTCTCTTTTTACCAGTAAATTAAGAAACGATACCAAGTATCAGAATTAGGATTAACGGTCATCGGGACCGCTTAACAGGTTCTAGCAGCTATTCCTAAACATAAGGTGAGGCAAATATTAATGATGTATTACTTATTATAAATATAACATTATCTGTATAATATATTATACGAAATAATATAACTTGTATATTATATGATATGAGATTTCATATAATATATGATATTTCAATTATTAATTGTGTATGAGATTTAAAAAATAATGATAATAAATATTTACAAATTAATACTTACAAAATATTAAAAAATAGACTTTTTATTTTAATTAGACTTTTATTGTTATTTTATTTTCATTTAAATTCGAGTTGTGTCTTTTATAATAATTTTAACACTTCCTTATGTTAAATTATACTTTTTATTTGATGTTACTTCGCTTAGCAAGGGCATATGCCCCTTAAATGATGTCCCTTAAATAAAGTGTACATTTAAATGATGGTTAAATGTGGATTACTTGTTCTTTAAAAAATCAAATTAAAGTTAATGTTATTTAAAATCTTTAGTCCAATTTGGTTACTTGTTCTAGACAGTATGTTGCTAATCGAGATGCACATTGACTTTACATCGTTATTCCTTAAGATAACGCTCACAAAACAACAAATTTTTATATTTGAATTTAAAAGGGCTGTAAATGTTCAATTCTATTTAAAGTAAATTTCTAAGATTCCTATTTTAAACTGAATAGTCACATACATACACATTCTTAAAAAGTATATGTCACCTACTATACATAACATTTCAATCATTGTACTTATTATTTATAAATAACAAAAAAAATAACGATTAATAAAATATTGAAAATAATAATTTAGAAAATTAAACATTTTATTGATCAAAAAGTACGTATTTTGAAATAAAAAGGTGATCGGTAATCATTAAGCTTGAATAAGTTGCCACAAAACTGCAAATCACCTACACATAAAAAGCCATAGAATCCAAATTTAATCAGTGTCTTTATATCGAAATCTCCAGATGGCACGTAAAATAACGTTTTATGTATACGATCTAAAGATTTTGCCGTTGTACAAATCTCATTGTCGTTTTTATCGAAATCTAACATGTCGTCATTTATTACTTCCGAATCGAAAAATAAGTAAGGTGAGATCAGCTTTCTAAGCAATCAAATAAGCAAATAGTAAGAATATAAATTAAAATTATATCAATAAATTAATATTATTAATATATTAATAAGTTAATTACATATTTATGATACTTAGCTAATGGTTGTCTACTGATATTTGATTATAAAACACATAAATAGCTCGTAAAACTCTTTAGTCAAATTTAAGTTAATGCTCTTTAAAATCTTTAGTTCAATTTAAGTTACTAGCTTTAGACAAAGTAGGTTGTTAAGTTGGATGCACATTGACATTGCAATATCAATGACTTTGCAAGTCAATGGCTTGTCAATGACTCATTGCTAAGTCATCTTTATAAGTTTCTAACTCAATTCGAAAACAAACATATAAAAGTTTTTACTCTGCAAACGTATTAAACTTAGTTTATTTTAAATTTCAATTTTTTATTTAAGTTGATATAAGTTATATAAAATTTTATATAGCAATTATTTATAATTATTTATTAACTAATTATTAAATTTTGGTTTATTGGTTTAGCATTATTATTACATCGCTTCCTATTTATTATTCAATTTATAAAAATTGACTTTTATTTTAAATTTCAATTTTAAATTTCAACTTAGCATTAAAGGATAACTATATTGAATAACAACTATTGAATAATTAATAAATATTAATAAATATACATATTTTTCTTAATATAATATACTTAAAATATCAACTTGATATAATAAATTGTATAAAATCTTATATAATTATTTATTATTTATCTTTATTTTTATTTATATAAAGTATAAAATACGTAGACTCAATTATCTGATCTTGGCTAAAATAGGCAGATCAGCTAACTGATAACATAAATATGCTTAAACCTGATAACATAGCAGCTCCCCCTGATGACCTATAATCCTTATTTTGATACATTGTCTATTATTTATTAGTCCATACATAATAGTAGACTTTTATCTTAAATTTTAAATTTAAATTTAAATTGATATTTTATAATTATTTATTATTTATCTTTATTTTTATTTATATAAAGTATAAAATACGTAGACTCAATTATCTGATCTTGGCTAAAATAGGCAGATCAGCTAACTGATAACATAAATATGCTTAAACCTGATAACATAGCAGCTCCCCCTGATGACCTATAATCCTTATTTTGATACATTGTCTATTATTTATTAGTCCATACATAATAGTAGACTTTTATCTTAAATTTTAAATTTAAATTTAAATTGATATTTTATAATTATTTATTATTTATCTTTATTTTTATTTATATAAAGTATAAAATACGTAGACTCAATTATCTGATCTTGGCTAAAATAGGCAGATCAGCTAACTGATAACATAAATATGCTTAAACCTGATAACATAGCAGCTCCCCCTGATGACCTATAATCCTTATTTTGATACATTGTCTATTATTTATTAGTCCATACATAATAGTAGACTTTTATCTTAAATTTTAAATTTAAATTTAAATTGATATTTTATAATTATTTATTATTTATCTTTATTTTTATTTATATAAAGTATAAAATACGTAGACTCAATTATCTGATCTTGGCTAAAATAGGCAGATCAGCTAACTGATAACATAAATATGCTTAAACCTGATAACATAGCAGCTCCCCCTGATGACCTATAATCCTTATTTTGATACATTGTCTATTATTTATTAGTCCATACATAATAGTAGACTTTTATCTTAAATTTTAAATTTAAATTTAAATTGATATTTTATAATTATTTATTATTTATCTTTATTTTTATTTATATAAAGTATAAAATACGTAGACTCAATTATCTGATCTTGGCTAAAATAGGCAGATCAGCTAACTGATAACATAAATATGCTTAAACCTGATAACATAGCAGCTCCCCCTGATGACCTATAATCCTTATTTTGATACATTGTCTATTATTTATTAGTCCATACATAATAGTAGACTTTTATCTTAAATTTTAAATTTAAATTTAAATTGATATTTTATAATTATTTATTATTTATCTTTATTTTTATTTATATAAAGTATAAAATACGTAGACTCAATTATCTGATCTTGGCTAAAATAGGCAGATCAGCTAACTGATAACATAAATATGCTTAAACCTGATAACATAGCAGCTCCCCCTGATGACCTATAATCCTTATTTTGATACATTGTCTATTATTTATTAGTCCATACATAATAGTAGACTTTTATCTTAAATTTTAAATTTAAATTTAAATTGATATTTTATAATTATTTATTATTTATCTTTATTTTTATTTATATAAAGTATAAAATACGTAGACTCAATTATCTGATCTTGGCTAAAATAGGCAGATCAGCTAACTGATAACATAAATATGCTTAAACCTGATAACATAGCAGCTCCCCCTGATGACCTATAATCCTTATTTTGATACATTGTCTATTATTTATTAGTCCATACATAATAGTAGACTTTTATCTTAAATTTTAAATTTAAATTTAAATTGATATTTTATAATTATTTATTATTTATCTTTATTTTTATTTATATAAAGTATAAAATACGTAGACTCAATTATCTGATCTTGGCTAAAATAGGCAGATCAGCTAACTGATAACATAAATATGCTTAAACCTGATAACATAGCAGCTCCCCCTGATGACCTATAATCCTTATTTTGATACATTGTCTATTATTTATTAGTCCATACATAATAGTAGACTTTTATCTTAAATTTTAAATTTAAATTTAAATTGATATTTTATAATTATTTATTATTTATCTTTATTTTTATTTATATAAAGTATAAAATACGTAGACTCAATTATCTGATCTTGGCTAAAATAGGCAGATCAGCTAACTGATAACATAAATATGCTTAAACCTGATAACATAGCAGCTCCCCCTGATGACCTATAATCCTTATTTTGATACATTGTCTATTATTTATTAGTCCATACATAATAGTAGACTTTTATCTTAAATTTTAAATTTAAATTTAAATTGATATTTTATAATTATTTATTATTTATCTTTATTTTTATTTATATAAAGTATAAAATACGTAGACTCAATTATCTGATCTTGGCTAAAATAGGCAGATCAGCTAACTGATAACATAAATATGCTTAAACCTGATAACATAGCAGCTCCCCCTGATGACCTATAATCCTTATTTTGATACATTGTCTATTATTTATTAGTCCATACATAATAGTAGACTTTTATCTTAAATTTTAAATTTAAATTTAAATTGATATTTTATAATTATTTATTATTTATCTTTATTTTTATTTATATAAAGTATAAAATACGTAGACTCAATTATCTGATCTTGGCTAAAATAGGCAGATCAGCTAACTGATAACATAAATATGCTTAAACCTGATAACATAGCAGCTCCCCCTGATGACCTATAATCCTTATTTTGATACATTGTCTATTATTTATTAGTCCATACATAATAGTAGACTTTTATCTTAAATTTTAAATTTAAATTTAAATTGATATTTTATAATTATTTATTATTTATCTTTATTTTTATTTATATAAAGTATAAAATACGTAGACTCAATTATCTGATCTTGGCTAAAATAGGCAGATCAGCTAACTGATAACATAAATATGCTTAAACCTGATAACATAGCAGCTCCCCCTGATGACCTATAATCCTTATTTTGATACATTGTCTATTATTTATTAGTCCATACATAATAGTAGACTTTTATCTTAAATTTTAAATTTAAATTTAAATTGATATTTTATAATTATTTATTATTTATCTTTATTTTTATTTATATAAAGTATAAAATACGTAGACTCAATTATCTGATCTTGGCTAAAATAGGCAGATCAGCTAACTGATAACATAAATATGCTTAAACCTGATAACATAGCAGCTCCCCCTGATGACCTATAATCCTTATTTTGATACATTGTCTATTATTTATTAGTCCATACATAATAGTAGACTTTTATCTTAAATTTTAAATTTAAATTTAAATTGATATTTTATAATTATTTATTATTTATCTTTATTTTTATTTATATAAAGTATAAAATACGTAGACTCAATTATCTGATCTTGGCTAAAATAGGCAGATCAGCTAACTGATAACATAAATATGCTTAAACCTGATAACATAGCAGCTCCCCCTGATGACCTATAATCCTTATTTTGATACATTGTCTATTATTTATTAGTCCATACATAATAGTAGACTTTTATCTTAAATTTAAAATTTAAATTTAAATTGATATTTTATAATTATTTATTATTTATCTTTATTTTTATTTATATAAAGTATAAAATACGTAGACTCAATTATCTGATCTTGGCTAAAATAGGCAGATCAGCTAACTGATAACATAAATATGCTTAAACCTGATAACATAGCAGCTCCCCCTGATGACCTATAATCCTTATTTTGATACATTGTCTATTATTTATTAGTCCATACATAATAGTAGACTTTTATCTTAAATTTTAAATTTAAATTTAAATTGATATTTTATAATTATTTATTATTTATCTTTATTTTTATTTATATAAAGTATAAAATACGTAGATCAATTATCTGATATGTTATTTTTATTTATTTTTATTTATTTCTTTATCTTAAAATACATAGACTCAATATGTTTTGATATACACGTTTTCACTATGCAGGTTTACTAAACGTTTTGCAAAAGTATTAAACTGCATAAACCTCAAGTGTATATCTGCTGGAAATGTTTCTTTAATATATTTTTATTTGACACTTTTTGTTGTAACAATACGTTAGCACAACTCTTTGAATTTCAAAACATTTACTTTAATTTATCTTTAATGTTTAACGAATCAAAATTGTTTTGTATTGAACATTTTTAGTTTTAATAAACTTTAAACATCATATATTCATATTTTTATATTCGTCGTTTTTAATTACTTTATTAATTTCTTTGAAATACTCCAAATTATCTTTAAAAATCTTGACTACAATTGTTAAGGTTTGCATATTATTTTTAGCATTAAAGGATAACTATATTGAATAACAACTATTGAATAATTAATAAATATTAATAAATATACATATTTTTAGTAAATAATATATGTTAATTGCATGTAGGATATATGAAATATATCCTACATGCAATATTATATATCCTATATATAATTGCATATAGGATATATGTCTTGTATATATAATATACAAGACACTCTTCAAACTATAAAACATAAAGCCCAATAAAATCTGTTTGTTGCATTCTGGTCTCAGATTGGCCTCCAAAAATTGACAGAAAACTTTATTGAATCAGCAAGCAAAGCGTTGCCCGTTGAATGTTCACAAAATATTTAAATGAGTCCACGCTAATAAAAATCTACCAAAATTGAAAACGACATTATACGTCTGATATGATTAGTGCTTTTTCGTATTGTCTATTTCCTTTACAAAGCAAATATCAGTATTTGGTATTTTCTATTAGATGTGCCTTCTTTTATTATTTGTGAATAAAATAATATAAATCGATTAATCAATAGGGCCGTTTTTATCAAGAAAAAATGTTTAAGCTTCTTATACATTCTAAAAAACAAACAAATAAAACAATCATATAAAGAAGGTAGTCAGTTAGTTTAACCAATTTTGTCCACACTTTCTGTTGAAACAAAACGGGTTTTTGCAAACTTAATCGATTCTAGCGCATTTTAATAATCATTTTTCGAAATTAATAATTAATTTTGCGAATTAATTCTTGATGAAAAGTCGATAGTAAAAGTAAATAGTCAATAAATAGTATGAATGATGTTGATATAAGAATTTTGTCCATGACAGTAGCTAAGGATAAGAGCTAAATACCACATATTTATTTTCCTCTTTTAAAAATGTTGTTAAGCTGGTTTAAATTACGTTCCGACATGCTGGATAACGTAGAAAACCCTTACATTAGAAGTAAACTTACTTAGCGTCATCTATCACTTATGACTTCAGATAGCGTCATATAACACTTCAAATTGAGCCTTATTTACCCTATTATTGTCTGTTTGTGTAAAAAAGTAGAGTTGACCTGCACATTTTGATGTAATATAGTCGATATGCCACATTTCGATGTAATATAGTCGATATTCATCCTCTAGTACAAGTTAGATCGTATGACAACATCGAGAATACTGATGCGTTCTACACAACACATTCCATAATTTTGCAATGCCATATTTTTACACGTATATTTTAAGGATAAATAATAAATATGATTTTGTTTTATTTAAATTTCAACTATTGTCATTTGCAACTTTTCCACATTATCAACATCAATCGCAACTGCCTATTTGAGATTGCCCAATTATCTGTGCATGTAATTAAAGTCAAATCATCAGCATACTTGAAGCATGAAGATAAATCTAAATTAACATCGAAATTATACATAAAGATAGCGAACAATAACGAAAAATCTCGTAGTTTCGTGGGGCAACGAGACTAGACTCTATATCTTGATGTAATTAAAATTGCGTCCGATCCTGTAAGATACTAAGAATTTAAGTTGTCAATTGGTAAATTCTATATGTTTTATTTTTTCTCAGAGCTATCGGATACGAATGAGATTTAAGACGGTTTCTCAGAGCTAACGGTTTAAGAGGGTTTGACCATCTGGGTCTGAATGCGAATTGATTAGTTTTGATTGATTTCAAATAAGAATTTCAAATTCTATTCGACGGTATGCTTCAAGCAAGTTATCAAACATGCTAAATCATATAATAGCATAGATACTAATTGTATCTATAATTAATGTAATAGTCTCTCAATAGACTCAGCATCAAGTTTGAGGTATTTCATTAAAACCACAACCACCAAGTTTGAAAGAACATTAGACCGTATTCACTAAACACAATAATTTTTAGGTCACATCTAGTTGCATAGTAAAATAAAGTTTGCAAATAAACTTCTGGGATTCGTGAACAAAAAGAGGCAGGAAATCAATGCTATATAATTTTTGCCAATAAGTCAAAGTTTATATTTTATAAAATAGTATATATAACTAAGTTTAAGTTAAAAAAAAATTTAATTACCTGATAATTGATAGTATGTATGCAACAATTATTACGACATCGTCGAAATGACATATCGAAGGACCATTATTAACTTCCAAAATCGATATAAGTACACCAATACCACCACATAGCACAAACCCTTTAGCTATGATATATGCACGCTGAAATATAGTGATATCATCCTGCTTTTTCGGAAACAGCAAGTTGTAAATTGCCTGTATAATTAGTTATTAAGTGAGGGAAAATACATTCATAAATAAAACCACCTTTATCGTTTGAATCTGATTTTGATAATAATTGAAATCTAGTCTGAATTCAGTAAATAGTAAATACAATGGAAGTGACAGCTGTTGCAATTTATTTCGGTCGACCTTTTTTCAATGAGAATTACGTATTAAGAATTATAGAAGCAAATAAATTATGCCACCTCGTTAGTATTAATGATTTCAGTCATAGCCTTAGATAGTTTTAAAATTAGCCTATTCGACGTAGGCATCCAATAGAAAATTAGGCGAGCTAATCTGTACAGTTATTACTTTAAAACATGTTGTCATCCCGGCATTGTTGTACCTCTTTATTTTGTCATCTTTGCAATAATAGATAAGAGAGACTATCGTACCAGAGAGACAGGTCTGATTTCGCCAAGCAATAGTTGCAAAATCATATAGAAAGTTAACACTCTGTAAATTTAGAGTATGTAAATTCAAATAAAACCAGCATATTTTAGTTATACCTCTGGAATTTCCGGAATATTAGACTCACTTATGGTCGTGGTAACTTAAACATAAAGAAATCGTTCTTATAAATATGCAACAAATTGAGTTTTGTTACTGGGATCTCAAAATACCGTTTTCTTGCATTCCCATTGTTACTTCCTAACGGAAAATTTTATTTCCAAAGGACCACGCATTTAAATAATAATAAATTATAAAAAATATATTTTGATGATCAATTATGGTCAATATATTTTGATGTTACATATTTGCGTTACAAATATCTACTTATAACGCTTGAATTTAGTTGTTAATGTCTGAAAGTATAGAGGGTGCAGAATTTTTATTGATAACTCGGTTTACTAAAAAAATTGTCAAAAAATTTCTTAAGTCAGTAGTTAAGCATTTTAGTTAATTTATTTAAGTTAACTTAAATTTTATTTAAGTTAACTTAAATTTTATTTAAGTTAACTTAAATTTTATTTATAAAAAATATTTAATAAAATAGCTAAATTTCTTAAAAATAAATTAAAATTAACT
>WNNJ02002176.1:0-188883 GCA_012934845.2 Pomphorhynchus laevis | reverse complement strand
ATTTTAAACCACGTAAACATACGGAATTGGTTTTTAGCAAAGCTACTACAATTTTCTGTCGAATCGTGATTATGCATTGATCATATTTTAAACGACTATTTTGTGATTTTAAGTATGTAATTCTTCTTAGTACATGATCTGCAGATCTTCCGGGACCACCTAATATTGTGATTGCATGATTATCTACTGGATATAATATTGGTTCAGCATATACTTCCTTACAAAATTCATCTAATGATTGGCAAATTATATCACGTATTATGTAATGACGAATGTAGGTGATTTTACCATGTCTACATTAAGGCCAATGTATTACAATGACATAATCCCCGTAAATGCAACTTGACACACCAATTGGATGCAGACTGAAGCTCAGTAAAGTCCATCTCGAAATTGCTGAGGGCTTAGACAAAATCCCTCAATTGTTAATGAACGCGTTGACATCTAGGATGAGGCCCCTTTTTATTTTGAAGCAAATAATAAAGTTGTTTCGAAACAGTGTCAACATTATCCATTATACTTGATATATAAAGAAAAATAATATATAAATCATTCTATAATAATATAAATCATTCTATAATAATATAAATCATTCTATAATAATAACTCGTCATAGTACATTTATAAATAAGATAAATCAGTCAATTCAAGCAATTTATTTTTCAAAATTACACTTACCCATACAGCATGTTACTTTTGGCCATCAGCTCTAAGAAATCTTATAGACGCAAATTTTAATCTACAAAAATAAACAAAGATACTTCGTTTTATTAAGTTTTAATAAATTAAATATTTGTATATTTTGTAAACTTTGGCTGAATATTAATAAATGAAAAACATAGGTATTACGGCATAGATTTATTTTTTAGAATAATGTAAAATTTAATATAAAATTTTTAGAGCAAAAAGTATTGAATTAAATAAAAATACTTAATTTACAGATTAATTAACATAAAAATAATGTTCTTAAATTTAATTATATATATTGACAAATAATAATTAATCTTCAGGGAATGAAGAATGCTTTTATGTTTTTACCGTATATATGTTGAAATTTTATGATGTAACATAAAAGTTAAATTAATTAATTAAATTATTATTATTTTTATACAGCTATATGTTTTGAATGAAGCGCTCGTGACCTTGATTAGCACCAGCAGTCCTGACCCAGGAATGGAGCGCCCGTGACCCTGACTAGCACCAGCAGTCCTGAGGAACGGACGTTACTATATCGATTTCGGACTAAGGGTGGAAGATGGATGAGGACAGAACTATTTTATTTTAACAGAACATGTATCAATGTTTTTTTCTTTATTGTGAATAATATTTTATTGTTTAAAAAAATTAAAAACAAAAAATAGTTCTATGCTTTAATTAAAATATATAAATCGAAAATTACGTTATTTATATAGTGAGATGGATAAATTGGTTAGATCAATTAAATCAAATTAGACAATTAATTGTCAAAAATTGCCGTGCAATGCCAGAATTGAACAGACGCAGATATACCAAAACATTATCATGCAGGGAGCTCGCTCATTCCGTAGTAAAGCATTAAGAAGGCTATACTAATGATGTACATAATCTCTTAAAAATCGATTTTAAATGATGTAAAAAATTAAAAGATTTATATAAAAGACAATGTTGGAAGCGAACGTGTACCAAAATGATAAATCTACAGGTATCTACCAAAAACAAATTACAAAAGGGTGGAATTAAGAAATATAAACCACTAAACGTACTATTAATTAATTTGTATTCATTAATGGAATAAATACTGCCGAGAGAAGTTCCATTAAATTGTAAAAAGCAGTGATATGATCTGCTAAATAAATTTTCACAATATTAATGTGACATTTTATTATATTCAATTAACGATAAACAGTTTTTAACATAAAATAATCGAAAACAAAATGAGCAGCAAATATTATTAAATAAAATTTAAGGCATTTTATATTTTCAGGGCATATCAGATACTGCAAATTATCAATTCGAATAAGGTAACAAATCCGAAATCACTATTCAATTTTAAAATTTAAATTATGAAATACTTTTAATACAATGTTATATCTTTGTATCTTTAATACAATGTTATATCAATGTTATATAGTACAACTTTTCATATTTGGTAATAATTATAGAGAAATGAGTGCATTATTAACATGATGTGCGTTATGACAAGAGACGGTAAGTTATTGACTTTATGATGTATTATTGGCAGGATTGGGCATTATCGACATAAGTGTGCATTATCGACATAAGTGTGCATTATTGACACCAGTGGGCATTATCGACATAAGTGTGCATTATGGGCACGCAAGTGTGCATTATGGACACGCGAGTGCATTATTGACACGAGAGTGTATTATTGACACGAGAGTGTATTATTGACATAAGTGTGCATTATTGACACGATCTATATTTAGTTAAATAAAAGGCATTCCAACGGCAAGTAATAGTAATCCAATTATATCTGACTTATTTTTAAGCTTTATAGAATATGAATTTGTTCATGACTATGTACAAAATAAATCAAAATTATATAAAGATATGAAATATGTTTCGATTCATTGATGTTATATAAAAAGACTAATAATTTTAATTCAATAAGCGAACAAATTTATCCAAGGAGTATTATTATTAATATAGCCAATATTAATGATAAAGAAGGTGTATATCTAGATATGAACATTAAATTAACATTAACTAAAACTACTATAAATTTATATCGTAAAGATTAAATATTTAAATTTACAAGAAACATATTTTTGCATGAGCATTCATGCATACCATATAATATAAAATATAATACATTAAATAATGAAATTTTAAGAATTGCAACAATTTGTAATGATATTGGTTTTCTTCAAAATCATTTAAATAATTTAATAGATGCATATTTTAAACTAGGTTACTATAAAAATAACATCAAGCAGAAAATAGTAAAATATTTAAATCAACACAATAATATAAAGAATAAATTTAAAATGTAAAGCGGAAAATTCTTATGGGTAGATAATAAATAATATACTTTGTATTAGAATAAGATACTAGACAATCAAATTTCATCAGAGGAAATACGTCATTACTATGTAATTGGCCTCACTGCTATGCTGGATTGAGGAATAGTGCCCGAAACCTGATAACATTGCAGTTCATCTTGATGTCTTTTATTCCTTATTCTGATACATGGTCTGTTACTTATTAGTCGATTCATGATAATTAATTTTTATTTTTAATTTGAAGTTCATATAAATAAAAATTATATAAAATTTTATATAATTATTTATTATTATTTATCTTATTTACTCTGTTAGTTGATCTTATTTACAAAAATAGTTAAAGGCACTATTTTTAATAATCACATGTCCTGTCTGATAAAAACCAAACGCTGTTATGTAGGGTCGAAGAATAAGAGCCGAAACATGATAACATAGTAGTTTCTCCTGTTGACCTCTAATCTTTATTTTGATACATCGTCTATTATTTATTAGTCAATTCATAATAAAGATTTTAATTTTAAATTTTAATTGAAAATTTTGACTTTTTTAAATATAAATAATATAAAATATTATATAAAAATTATTTATTATTTATAATTGTTTATTATTTATAATTATTTATTATTTAAATTTTCTTTAGCATTATTTTTAATTTATACATAATATAAAATACGTAAACTCAGTTAACTGATCTAATTGTTAACACACGAGTGTTTATTGACACGCGAGTGTATTATCGAAGCGAGTGTGCATTATTGGCACAATAACAAGTAATCATCACAAGTCTAAAATTAAGTTATCTGTTTTATGTATGTAGATATCAGTTTAAAAAAGAAAATCGTGACAATTGCTTTTGAATTAATTTACAAATTAGTGGTTCTATATTGAAAGATATTTAAACACTTGGATGTGAATATTAACTTTTACTTGAATCTACAAGTAAAGCACATCATGTTGGCTGTTAAATGAAAATCCGGAAATGTTAAGTGCAACGATAATATTTTATGATCTATTTCGATTCTATTTTATATTCTAACAGTTATAAACTTCCATAAATTTTCAAATTGATGCTATAATATCGTCGCTTCATATAAATAGTTAAATGAACAATTATGACTTATAAAAATTTAAAAATTTCAGTTTAGTATATAGTCATTATCAAAAAAATATTAACCATGATTAAATATTAACTTGAAGTGCATTAAACTTAACTTTTTTATGTATCATAGTTGTTAACAAAATCCTTATTATGTATCATTATCATTTAAATATAAATAACAAAAGTGTGCTTGTATAAAATCAAAAGGTTGACTCAAGTTGCATTTTCATTATATTTCAAGGCGTACGTTTACAATCTTATAGTCACGATAACCTTAGCGTTTGCTGGCGGTTCACATATCAGACTCAGTTGATTTTATCACCTGAAAGTACTGATCTAACTTAAAATTGACATGAAACTTTGTTTCCCTACTATTAAATTAATAATTAATGTATTCAGAAAATGATAACAGTAGCTGTTGTATGAATTGCAAATATCCTGAAGAACATATTTACTTTGTCTAAGGTAATTTTTATGTTAATATTTAATATTTGCAATTAGGATATATACATTGAAACTCAATGACTAGTATATTTTGATTATTATCAGACTTCAACGTAGATGTTTACGCATAATCAACATTATTGAAGATAAAACTTTAAAATTACAGTAGATCTGTAATTCGCAATCTTCATCTCAGCATTTAAAATGTGATGCGAATGTATACATTTTATAAATGTAGTATTCTATAATTTCTTGTAAGCACAATGACGTTTTACAAAATTAGAAAAATAAATATCATATATAATTTTATTTGGTAAAATTTGATAAAATAATATAATATTTTAATTAATAAAACTGTATATCGACATTATATTTCACACTTTTGAAATAAAAACTTTTGGAACAATTATTTTTGATATTTATCGAATTTTCTCTGGTTAACTGTAATCTTAAAGTGCTTTAAATTTTACAAACATTTTAATGTACCTGAGATAATGCTATTCAATCCCTAAAAATTTGATTAATATAAAGAAATAATTTTCAAAGTGAAGGGGTTAAATTTTATTTTAATTGAAATGAAACAACACGTAATGCTTCAAATATTATAATTTACAAAATAGATCGCTTACTTGTATTTTTGGTATCAACAATATGATCCTTGCTTTTATAAATATTTATGGAATGACCAGATTTAAAAATAAAAAACTTAACTGGTGTATTTATAGTCGACTTATTATGCAATCATTTTAAAATTGTGCAATTACAAAACTTTACGTAATCATATTATAAAAATTGCGTCATCACAATAATTACGTAATCGTATTATAAAAATTGCGTCATCACAATAATTAAGTAATCGTATTATAAAAATTGCGTCATCACACTAATTAAGTAATCGTATTATAAAAATTGCGTCATCACAATAATTACGTAATTTTAAAAAAAATTGAGAAATATAATTACGCAATCCTTAAAAAATTGCGTCATTCAAATAATTACACAATTTTTTAAATAATTGCGTAACTCTTATAATTAGGCAACTATTTTTACCGATAAAATATTTAATTATATAAAAACCTGATGTGATCAGGAGATCATAGAATTATTACGTATTTATATATATTGGGTAAATTAGTTAAATTATTGAAGCAACAAAGAAAAATCAGTTAAATCAGTAAAACGAGAATTGATAGATATAAAAGCGCGGTTAAAAGCCAGGATCAAATATTGAGATTCAATTATATATTTTGATTTAAAAATATAAACTGGATGAATAATCTATTAACTGGAAATATAAATTATAAACTATATAAATAATCAATTTTGCTAGATCACACAAGGTGATTTCGAAGCAGAAATCAGCAACGGTATCACTACTTCAAACTCCATACACCTTGACTCATGCATGTCAGATTTTAGCCTGACATTATGATATTGTTTCGCACGCTACTGCCATGCAATGGTAGTACCAATAGTAATATCATGTGCCATTGGTAGTACCAATGACACCATGTATATTCTAGACATTAACTTCAGCACCGAAGTAAGGGAGTACTCGGAAACACTCATCAGTAGAATGAAGAAATCATTGGTTGTGTCAGTTGCCTGTGTGACATTGTGAATGAAGGCGTTTCAGACACTTTGCTTAATTGACTGAGGCTTGCGCTCTTTACCAGATCGAATTGCTGTGCGGACCATCCTTAAACACTAGGCAGAGGTTGTTGCTGAATTGTCGTTACACTCGTTGGATTCTTAATGCTTACGACATTTATAATAGTAGTGCACGGATGTGCTGAGTAAACAACGGTCCATGATTTCCTACCAAATGCGGCATTTATATGAAATGATGTTGCTTGGTAGACTAGACTCCGATTCACGATTTTCAGTCACCATTTCACTTATAGACGATCACCTTAGCATCGAAATGATAGAGTATCCGGCAACACTCATCAGTAGAATGAAATACCCACTGGTTGTTTCGGTTGCCTGTGTGACAATGTGAATAAAAGCGTTTACGACACTTTGCTTAATTGACTGAGGCTTACGCTCTTTACCAAATCGAATTGATGTGCAGTCTATTCTTATATACTAGACAGAGGTTCTTCTAAATTGTCGCTGCACCCGAGTAAAGAATATTCTAGATAGTGCAGTTTCATTGTCTATACTACTTGGTAGTATAGACTGAGCATCTATGACTGAGGACAATGCAAAAGACTGAACATCTATGCTAGGATAATATATGTAATAGATTAAGCTGTGGTAAACATATATTCTAACCATAGGGATTATGCTGTATATATAATAAATTCTATTTGCTCAACGTCTGTCTTAGAATCTTTTGCAATAGCAGGTTCTATGCATTGCTATTCTTCTATATAGTAACATCATGTTTAAATGAACAGTATATATAATTTAATCGCAGAATTAAATTAATTTTATAATTTATGTAAAATTAATTATATATAAGCAAAAGATTAGTTATAACACTGTAAGTGCTATATATAGTATTTTCACACGAAAAAGCTGTTTAGAAAAAAATAAAAATCATTTCTTCGATAATTCTACGGTCTGCTATATATGTTATTATCTTATGATAAATTCATGCCAGGATCTACAGGATACGATTGTATATATATATTACAATAAGTGCTGATACATACTTTCTTCTCGATTCGTCTATTAGCAGTAGCATGTACGACAACATCGAGAAAGTTTACCGATTTACCGCGCGAGCATGTGAATTTTAGCGGACCTGCTTTATTTAATGATTCTATTGTGGTTTCTAGCGATTTGTCGTCTGAGGCGATTATAAAGGAGTCGTCAATGTACCGACCGTAAAATAAGAGTTTTGGGTTAAGTGAGCGCATAACAGCTTGTTCATAATTGTTTATGAATATTATAGCGTTAGACACATTCATGTCAGCCTTGTTGTATGTATACTAATGAAAATCAACTGTTTTAAAAGTTGATGAAAATAATATTTATAGATAATAAACTTATTTGAAAATAATATTTATGAGAATTTAGTAATTTTAAAATACGTTAATGTATTTTTGATATTAAAATTTTGATGATTTTTAATACTTTGTTGATTAATACTAATTAATACTAAGTATTAATTTTTGATACTCTGTTGATGATTTTTAATGCTTTGTTAAAATATGAAATTTAAAGGTAGAATTGTATTTTATTAAGTGTGTGACCATGTTTGTTAATCACTGCATTGGTGGTTAACATGTAACAATGAAATATTTTTGCAGAAGTAGAATATATAGTAAATACAGTGTATCATGTTTTCAACTTGATCAAAAACAGTGAATTATTTACTATCTAGCCAATTACTACCTATCATACTTATTTGGCATTCTACAAATAAGCAAGCCTACCATATTCATTGTGTTAGGTCCAATTTTGTTAAGTAAGCAATTTCGTTTAACAGCGACAATTTTGTTATACAGCTTAAAGTCATGGATGCTAAAGCATCCGTGACTTGGAGCCGTTACGACTCAATTCTGCCTAAACGTAAAATGTGTTATGCAAAAACAACATTAGCAAGATTTGATGAAAACACCTCGTATTTATTAAATAGAACTAATTCATAAACCTAGCATAGTTAGGTCGATGCGTTGCAGCTTAAGTTACAATTAAAGTTAAATATTCATTCATTATATTCTTTTATGGGAACTTTGAGACAATTTTTATTTAAAAAGACTATATTTCTGTTCCTACCGTCACCGCATGAAGAATTTTGGTTATTTCAATAGATTAAAACATTTATTATTTTTCTTAAAAACTCAGAATTATAGTTTTTTTATGAAATTGCTTCTAGATAGCATTCTATAGAAATATTATTATTATTAGTTTTAGCAATTCGTCCAACTTTAAGATAAAGTGTACAATTAAAACTGCAAAATATTTTTCGTTTTAATATTTCACATATTTCAATAATTTTAAAAATTAAATTAGCAAATGTGTTTTTACTAATACTATATTCTTAAAGTGTAAATGCAATATAATCGTTTAACATTATCCCGTAAACGCGGATAAATATTACCGTAATTTTAGAGTTAGCTTTATAATTTTTGTTTTTGTTATCTTCATATGACCATTTCAGAACACCACTAAAGTATGTACTTTTTCGCAGGAATTAACTTCTTTATTACACGATTCAAATTAAATATCATTATCGTAGTTTTCCTGAAAACAGTCGGACTTAGATGTCAAAGCAAATGATTAAAATCGGTCACAGTGATTATCTATTAAATTTCTTTGGCAATAAGATGTCGTTGACATTTGTCTTAAAAGTATTTAGTTAAGTTCAACATTCTATCATCTTGTAGCATTTTTATTGTTTACAAATATAGTTGGATTTCATTAAGCAAAAATCAAACGAAATGACAATATCAAGGGTGCACTATGGATAATTTGATCCTTTATTCCAGCAGATAATATTTATACAATAAAATAATCAGCCGGGTTCTTCCTAATCACATTATTTGACTATAATTATAATACGACAATATATAATCTGACAATTATATCTTACATATAATTATCTAACTCTCCAATCAGTAAAACGATATAGCCCTAAAAGAAAAATTAAGAAAATGCTATTCTATAGAAAAATTTCACATCTAAAATTTATTGGTAAGCAAATGTAAATTCGTTAATTGCAATTAACGTTTGCTTTCATAAAATTGAACGCTACTAAAGAATACATTACGGATTTGTTTTCTACCATTTGTGATATTTATATTTTTGCTTTGGTTATTTCACGAAAGTAACTTGATCGTGATATCAAAATATTTGTTTATCAATTAAAAAGTAATTAAATGTTTTATTCTACTATTAAATTGTATTACATAATGTTTTATCAATGTTTTGCAATTAATTTCTTATTAAAAAATAAGTAATAATTAAAATCCAAGTCTTAATTATTTACGTTAAACTAATATCTCGTTAAACTGTATATCATTATGTCGTAATTACTTACGTTAAACTGATTATTTACATTAAACTGATTATTTACGTTAAACTGATTATTTACGTTAAACTGATTATTTACGTTAAACTGATTATTTACGTTAAACTGATTATTTACGTTAAACTTATATAATGCTATTAAAAGGGTATAAATATAGATTAAACAATAAGGATAAAAATAAAATTTACAATTCGTTATATAATAACTTAAATTCATACTTTGGTAAACTGATTAATAAAGTAGGCTTAAATACATCTAAGTTTAAAATTTGGAAGATTATATATTAGATAAAATTAAAAAGAAATTTTGTTTAACAGCGACAATGCTAAAGCATCCGTGACTTGGAGCCGTTACGACTCAATTCTGCCTAAACGTAAAATGTGTTATGCAAAAACAACATTAGCAAGATTTGATGAAAACACCCCGTATTTATTAAATAGAACTAATTCATAAACCTAGCATAGTTAGGTCGATGCGTTGCAGCTTAAGTTACAATTAAAGTTAAATATTCATTCATTATATTCTTTTGGGGGTACTTTGAGACAATTTTTATTAAAAAAGACTATATTTCGGTTCCTAATAAATAAAACAAATAAATAAAACAAACAATTATAATAACAATAATTGTTATTATTAAAATAACAAACAATTGTGAAAGGAAAGATCAAATTAATAAAGATATGTATAAAGAACTTACTAAATTAAAGCATAACTATATAATAACAACTATTGATAAAGCTAATAATAACTTTGTCTTTATATGCAAAGAGCTTTATTATGATATACTAATAAAAGAGGTTAATTATAATGATTTAAATGTAAATCCAACATATGAATGTAGTGATTTAAATTTAGAAACAATTATTACAAGTCATTTTAAAAAATGGATAAAAAGAGTATAAAAATTGAATCAGATAATAAACATATATAAATATATGAAATATATGTTTCGATACATTGATGATATATGTGAATTTAATTCTAATAATTTTTATTCAATTAGTGAGCACATTTATCCAGAAAGCCTTATTCTTAACAAAACCAATATTAATGATAAAGAAGGTTTATATCTAGATATGAACATTAAATTAACATTAATTAAAACTACTATTAATTTATATCGTAAAGATGACATATTTAAATTTACAAGAAACATATTTTTGCATGAGCATTCATGCATACCATATAATATAAAATATAATACATTAAATAATGAAATTTTAAGAATTGCAACAATATGTAATGATATTGGCTTTCTTCAAAATCATTTAAATAATTTAATAGATACATATTTTAAACTAGGTTACTATAAAAATACATCAAACAGAAAATAGTAAAATATATAAATCAACACAATAATATAAAGAATAAATTTAAACTCTAAAGTGGCAAATTTTTATGGATGGATAATAAATAATATACTTTGTATTAAGATACTAGATAATATAACTTCATCAAAGGAAATACGTCATTAGCCCGTGTTTGGCCCCGATGCTATGTTTGGTCGAGTAATAGGGGCCAAAATACTCGAAAAAATATTACAAATACTCGACAAAAATATGTCAGGACAGATATTGTTTGTAATGGAGTTTTTGGATAGAGGATGGAGAGGACATTTTTAGATGTCTGCATATACAATAACCATGCTCCTGCCTATCTTGAAAAATCTCCATAGCAAGTTTTTCATTATAATGAACAACGAAAGTACGCGAAATACGATGAAAGAATTCGGGAAATTGAACACAGTTGATTCTGTCCATTAATATGGGATGCCACTGGTGCCACAGGAGCCGTGTCCAATATATGCTCAAGGACTATAGCAAGGAAAATGTCGGATAAGCGAAAGTGGGACTATGTATCATCTATTACATGGCTACGTACAAAAATAAGTATCCTATTGACAAGGACGTGTTCAACCAGTCTTAGAAATCATCGAGCAAGTAGCCGATATATTGAACAGAACACGTCTTAAAGAATTTGAAATAGATTGTTATTTTGAAAAGATTATCTAAAGTTTTAATTAAGGCCCATTTGCGGGAACCTATGTCAATGTAATAAATAATATAAAAATATAATTTTTTTTATTTTATAATTATATTAAATACGTATACTCAGTTAACTAATATGATCATTATGATATTACATGTTAACGATTTGATTATTTAAATTTTTGAAAAATGCAAAATTTCATTAAGAGAAATAACAAGAAACGTCTAAAATAGTATGATGCAAAGGCGAATCTGAAAAATCTAATTTATTTCAAGATGAATTATTCATGTTGAAATAAAGTCATTATAAAAACGAGAAATAAAGGTTATAAACTGACTGTATAAAAGTATTAAATGCAAAATAAATTATTACTTCAAAAAATAAATTTGATATTTTTTCGTTAGACTGATTTTCTCAGACAAAAATTTAGTAAGCATTGTTTTATAGTAGAGAATATCTGATACTTAAGATTTGTTCAATTAGAGAGTCAAAAGTCAATTAGGACGTCAAGCATCAACTTGCATCTATGTTGTTTTGCTAAATTATCTTTTATAATGGGATAATGGGCACAAAAGAATGAATCAAAACCATGCGTGGGATAACAATGACTACTCCCGGCAAGCATTCATAGCATTTGTTTGAAGGCCGCTATTTCTAAGCTAGCTAACTGTTATAAACAGTGTATCCGCAAAAACAGTCATTAAAATAATCTCATTGAACTGTAGATCTGGTACAGATAATTGAAAACTTCAAAAATACAAATGCTGAGCGAATTTTAGTATAATGTTTAGAAAAATATTAGTAATTTGCAGTTTTGGTCGATAAATAAATAAAATATCAGATAAAGGATATAATGTTTTTGTGTATCTCGTGATGCTGTCGATTTATTGGAATGACAATGCATGGAAACCCGTTATCGCCTTGAATTATGTATATAAACCGGTAATAAATAAAATTCAGAAAATATATATACCAACTAATAAATGTATATTTTATTTTCTTATTTCAAAATAATAGCATCATATAGTTTTTATATTGATAACTAATTAATGCATACATTTTGTTGCAAGCGTTTCTCTATAAGTCAAGAGAAACATTATATGTACAAAACCTTTATCGAAGATTAGTGAGCACGGATGAACATCAAATATTGCGTGTTATATTGCAAATATTAAAAACTTAATTTTATAAAAGCTCATTATCAAAATGTGCAGTGCACCATCTATGTAAATTGGGGAGGCATTTAGCGATATTTTTAAGAATCAAATAATAAATTTAGGATTGAATTACACAGATATATTTAAAGTATATATATAGAGACTCCCTTTCTTTGTAAAGTAATATTAATATCTAATTAAGTAATTATCTTCCCAATTGTGTAAACTGCATACTATTTTTACAAATACTAGGTAATTTTAAGCATTTAAAATTCCAGAAGTTATTTTATTACTTTATTATTTAAGCAACCTACCACTTAATGATGACTGAATATAAAAATAAAAGTTAGCACTGAAAGATATTTGTAACTGATTAAAGATAGTAACAATTTTGAACTATCGACAATAATATTTACTAAAGCGCTGCATTAAGATGATACAAGAAATCAGCCTGAACACATTATATAATAAAACCCCTTTTAGTAAAATTGAACTAGCAAGTTCAATCATTCCACTTATGTATAAAACACCACTTCGACATATCTGTGTTTATTTGCGTTCGATCGTTCAGGCTATATAAATGAAACCGGTATGAGTAGAAAAATACACGAAAAATGTATTTACATTTCGAGAAATCTGCGACAGTCGTTCATCATTCGAATAAGCAAACTCACGTAATAATTTATTCAATTTTCGAGAGTGCTACTCCTGTTGCTGATGAAATCATCGACAGAATACAAAATATTTTTAATTTTAATGCATTGTATATTATTTATTAATCAATTCACAAAAATTGAATTTTTTAAAATTCTTACTTTATACAAATCTAAATTATATAAAATCTTAAGATTCAGATATTTTTTATTATTTAATTATTTGTATATAGTACAATGTACGAAGAATCAGTTATCTGATCTAATTTGTTCAAATTGTTTTCATTTAATTTATACAAACATTTAAAAATAAATATCTACCGATCCAAAAATTTGAACAACCTGTCTTTATTATGTTAATGAACGAACAGGTTTTAGTATTTTCGAGAAATCAAAAAATTCGCAGTATCTTTATCAAGAATTACGACAACTAAAAAATTACGTATGTTATCTAATGAAAGGCAGATTATTATTTAGGTGGCGTGTTGCTCAATTTCATTTCATTGTCCGACTTGAAAACACTGAGATTTAATATAAAATACTGGAAAATCGTACAAAAGATAAAATGATTAGTCATCGAATTGAGGATATAACACAATCAATTGGACATTGATAGAAATATGCTAGTTTTAAATAAATCACTAAATGCTTTGTTGGTATAATACATGCATATATTAAATCGTACTGAAAGATTAAAGATTAGGATAGCGGCTGATGGGGCCTCAACAACCGTAATACTTCTGGAAATGTTTCACACAGCTGCATCAACTGCAACTTGTCTGGTCTTCGTTATTATAATGATGATTGAAATGATTACAGCAAGGAGCGCACTGAACACTTGGTTGTTTTTCTTCGTTTTAGCCCCAATATACCAGTAACTTGATTTTCTGCTAACATTTTTTTGTAAGCTTTTTTATTTTCAGGACAGTAAATAATGGTGATGGCTATATGCTAAAGCATTATAAGAATGATAACAACTTATTGAACAAATATATATATTACCAATATCGTAGTCGTTGTTTGCGTAATTATTTTCAATTGAAAACGGTTAGATCAGTTGTTCAAAAAGAAAAGACGATGATGCAAATATACTATAATTGAGTGTTGATTATACGTGCAGGTATTATACGTTCATCAATATTATCAGAACATCTGGAAGTCGTTGTCTATCGATAACATACGTGCGTACGATTAAGCGAATTAAAGTCTAAGAAGATCACAGTTTGCTTTTTCTGTTTAGCAGTGTAGCAAAACACAGATCGTGTCCACTACAAACAGAAGTTAAGAGGTGTGTGAATATTAATTTTGTATATGATGGAAGCCAACGATTTTGTTCAATAAAGAATTGTATGTAATAAGAGAAGAACTGTAGCTGGTAATCGCTGATGCTAGCCACAAGATCAGGTAAAATACGGAGTGTGGTTTTCAAAGTTTTTTGAAAGTTTCTAATTTTTTTGTGATTTTTATTCTTTTATCGAGCCAATTTATGACGGTTTAGTCCAGATTCCGGACAGTCGAATGACTTGTGTCCTGTTCTTCCGCAATTATAACATGTTATATCCACACTTTCAGTTAATTTAAATAACGACAAACGCTGTTTAGAAAGATTTCGCTGTCTTCCTCCGGTTGATCTGGTGCTGCTTTGATAAAACGGTCTAGAATATTTTTCATTCGAATACTTTCGACGATCGGTACATGATGCTGACCCTTGCATATGCTGCGATGATGTCGAATTGTGCTTACATAAAGTACTCTGTTTTGAATAGCTTGCTCTATCTCTGGAATCACACCATCTATCACAATGCGATAACTGATCAGAATGTTTATGACGAATCCTTTGTTTATTTTCATCGTGACCATCACCATATAGATGATCTTCTCTAAGGTCACGGTGATCATCATAGTCAGTGTCAGTGTCGACAGAGTCATCGTTATGTTCGGTAACAAATCTATTAGAACTATTTGTTGAACATCGCGATGATTGACTAAATGAAAAATTGCCTGAATAATCAAGTGAAGAGCTAGTTGAAGAATTAAGTGGTCTCGTTGTTTTCCTATTATTATATCTAAAACGAGTACCGCTATGTTGAGCAGTCCCTTTGTTTGCACCGATTTTCAATCTAGACCTTGCACTGTGATCATTATTCACTTGATCTTCTGATAGTTTATTGTTCTTCTGTAGTATTAATTCATCTTCAGCAACCACATATTTAGATGGTGATAAAGATTGACATTCCACGGTATAACGTGGTGACGTCACCTCTTGGTGACGTTCAGTATCTTGATTCAGGTCAAGTTCATCTTCACTGTAATCTTTTGAAATAGATTTTGACCTTCCCGCAAATTGATTACTACTGACGACGCTATCGTCATTAACTCGGTTTTCATCGGCTATAGCAGAATAATCATCGGACTCGCTATCACTACTTCCATTACCATTTTCAAAATGCAAGTAGCGGCGGTCGTAATTGTTACGACGGGAACTTTCACAAAATCGATCACTACTGTCCTTTTCGCAAAAATCGCCATCATTTCTATACTCAAAACCATCAAGGTCAGTAACAACCCTTTCTCTGGATTGATTTGATGAATTGCTTGCTCGATTAACAACGTATCTTCTTCTAGATCTTGTTTTTGCGGCTGCTGCGGTTATTGCTGTTTCATTTGAGTCCACTAAATTAACATCGGAAATCGTATATTTATTTTGTAAATCGGTTTTTAAAAAATCATCGTCTCTTATTGACGACGAAGACACAGATTGATCAAGAGACGCGACGTAATGATCGCTCCCTTCATTGTTCTCAATTGCATTATTATCATCATTATTATACCAGCAATTTTGTGTAGAGTGACCATATTTGTCGCATATTTTGCAGTATCTCCCCGATCGTTTTCCATTGGTCACTACTGAAGATGAAAATTTATTATTGCGGCCGTTAGCTGATGGCAATGTAGAATTTAAACCTTTGCTGTCTGAAAAATTGCGAGTATTGTTTCTTTTAGACTTGTTAATTTGATCCCCGGAATAGTAAGAGTTTCTAATCGTACAATGAGAATTAAAATCTGAGCAAAATCTATCGTTTAAATTCTCCGTTTCATATGCTGGAAGTGAGTGCTTTCGTGGGCATGTACTACAAAGATGACGGCTACTCCCACATATGTAACAACGTTTCTCCATTTTATAATGCGTGTAATACTATTCTGAAAAATAAAATTACTGTTAATTGAAAACAGATTAGATCAGTATTCAAGTAAATTACGGTATGCATTAGTAGGATAGTTTTATATAAGTTATAACTAATTTGATATATTGCTATCCTCCATTTCCCATTTTCATAGCGGAATTCAATAAGGTCCTGTTAACTGAAATCATATATTCAATAAGACCCGTAGTAGTTAAGTAACTAATGTTTTACAATAAGAGAAATAACTATTAAAAAACAAAGGGGATATTTGAATTTCCTTCAAATTAATGTATATTTTCATTCACAATCACCAGGCTTGAGCACATAGCAAATGCCACGATAATCAGACCTGAAACATTACAAATGTCACCAATTTCAGACTTTAAAACAAAGCAAAAAAATTATACAAATCATTATGAAATTTTGGTAGATCTGAGTAGCTTGTCCAAATTTGCCACCTAAAATAAATTCAATTCTATTATTAAAACAAACATTAAATACGTAGACTCAGTTAGCTGATTTAATTTGTTCTACTGGCATGTTATTATTGACCTGTGGACTTTGTTTTCCCGGTAATATGACCTCTGTCAAAAATACTGAAACTATGTATTATTGGTTACGACTTTACTATTATTTTTTCTTATTTTCAAACAAGTTTGATGAATTATTAATTCTTAAAAAGGGAGAAGTTTGCATCCCAAGGTGTTTACACTTTAAAATGTAAACTGCTTCACGTGATCACGTTTAAGAGACCAGGTAATGGCCAATAGCTAGGTCGCGTAGCGCGTGGAGTGAAGGTGGTAGATCTTTATAGATATTGTTCCAGCCTGCAACCGCCTTAAGCAGGGCAGCCCCCTGTCAGATGCTGCTGGATGGCCCGTTGTAAGTTTAGTCTAAGTGAACTAAACTAGGTGGCGACACCGAAAAATCAACGTTAAAAATGATGACTTAAAAGTTACATGTACTCAACCAGATTGGAAAAATACGTAAGTACTCATGATTTTAATTTTAGATCTTTTAAATGTAACAGAAAAAATTGTATAGTTTGTGATGTTATAAATAATAATTGTATTGTAAGTAATACGACAAACAAATGTTTTTCATTAAATATTAATAATAATTGTTACTGCAATACCGCAGGTGTAGTGTATATAATACCATGCACATGTGGATTGCAATATATAGGAAAAGCATATCAGATGTTAAAAACTAGGTTTAGGCAACACATATATAATATACAGCATAATAGTCAAACTATATTTCATAAACATATGAGATTAATAGTACATGATATTAAAAATTGTAAATTATTTATTTTAGAACATATTATCGAAGAAAACATTTCAATATTAAATCAAAAACTATTAGAAAGAAGATTTTTGGATTAAAACGCTTAATTCCATGTACCCATTAGGATTGAATGACGTGATACAAGGAATTGGCAGAAGTAGTATAATACATAATAAACAACTCTATTATAATAATCCGGTTAAACGCAAACCAAGAAGTCATGGTGATAAAAGGAATAGGAAAAATAGAGTTAAAAATATTAAAAAAGATATGTATATAAATGAACAATTAGAAATATTAAAACAACTTTTAAGTGATAATAAGTTGAAAGATCTTTATGTAGATATAAGAAATTTTTCTAAAGATATCATATGTTCAATAAATCAAAAATTAATTAACGACTATGATAGGCTAAGTTGTATAATAGACAGTTATTGTAATACAAAATACCATAATCGTACAATAAATGTTAATAATAACAATAGAAAATATACATTAACCATAAACTTCATTAATAAATGTATAGATAACATAAATATAGCCGGACTTTTAAATAATTCTAAAAGTAAAGAAATAATAGGGTCAGATTTAAGTAAATATATTCCTAAAATAAGGTATAAACTCTTACCACCATTAGGACGAAAAATTTGTAATTATAATAAAGAATTAAAATCAATATGTAACGATAATATTAGAAACATAATAGAAACAGAATGCAATTGTAAAAGTCTTAGTTTTGATAAAATAAATAAACATATATGTACCCATAATCTAGAATTAATTGAAAATTGTGAATTAAGAAAGCTGCTATTAAAAGGATATAAATCGTTTGCCATCGTAAATTTTCACTTAGTACGGCGCATGAATAATAACAAAGATTTTCTTAATAACAAATAATACACGATGAAAGAATAAAT
Source organism: Pomphorhynchus laevis (assembly GCA_012934845.2). Classification (NCBI taxonomy): domain Eukaryota; kingdom Metazoa; phylum Acanthocephala; class Palaeacanthocephala; order Echinorhynchida; family Pomphorhynchidae; genus Pomphorhynchus; species Pomphorhynchus laevis. The sequence goes on along the minus strand of WNNJ02002176.1, from coordinate 170,163 downwards.
AAATGTCAGGTCAATTACAAGACAGACAAAAGAAATCAACAAGACAGCATGTGTAAGTCTTCTTCCATGTTCACGGCATCAAATCCAGGGGGATATGAGCACCCAACCGATCCAACACGCCGCCTTCCGACTGAACCACCCGGGGTCTTTCACCCCCCCCCGAAGAATCCAATCGGCGCGAACTATGCTGGGTAAACGAGAAACGAAAAGCTTAAGAAACCTTAGCATTTGCTCAGGGAGACGTCCTCTCAAAAAGAAGACTAATTCCGAGATAGCCCAAGTGCCCCAAATGCGCACTTGGGTTTTTCCTTTCAATGACAGATGCTGAGCCCGTTTCAGGGCCCACCTAGCTTTCTTCAGGATACGTTTGAGTCTATCCAGGTCAGCTTTCGCCGACCAGTTCACCGTAACGGTGAACCCCAGGTATTTTACTCGACTTGTGAAGGTGGGAAGTGGTTCAGAGGCAAATATGGAGGAGAGCGCAGAGAGTGCTAATCTCTTAAGTTTTATCTTAGTTGCAGGGGTGCAATGAAAGACAACCGTCTGCGATTTGGCAGGGTTTAAAACAAGATTGGATTTAGGAACACCACAAGACGTTCTTCACGTTTAAAAATTTTGAATAGATATATGGAGGCAGCGAGATATAAGATGGGAGAAAGTGGGGATCCTTGAGGTACACCCGTAATAGGGTAAAACTGACGCGCATCATAGTCGTCTTCATAGTAAAATCGCTTAATGTACAGCATAATCTCCAACCTGTTCACAATTCTCGCAGGCAACCCGAGGGACCTGAGAGAAGAGATCACAAATGAAATGGAGATGCGATCAAATGCAGCAGAAAAGTCAAGGAAAACAGCTGCAACTAAACAATGGCTATTCTCCCGACAAAACTGTTCCACTTCACCTACTGCTGAATGAACCGAGCGACCTTTGACGAACCCATGAAAACCCGGGGGATCAAATTACGCCTACTTAAATGGCCGCGGATTTTACGCGCAAGCGCTTTTTCGTAAATCGACACAAGGGCATTTTGAATCGAAATGGATCGCAGATCTTTAGGGCATGAGCAGGATTTTTTCTTAGGAATAAAAACACGCTTACTAATATTGATGCCTGCTACATCGGATGGGGAGGCTAAAGCATTGTGACGGCCACCTCTCTTCTCTGATCAGCTGTCAAAAGCTGACAGACCCGAGAAGAAAGTAGAGCGACGGATTTGGAGGTGCCCAGGAGTGGAAGGTTAAGCAGTTTCGCTAGGACCTTGAGTTTTTTCGGAGTGGGATTGTATAAGCGACCTTTATAGGTAGTTGATAAAATCGCGGTAGCTTGCTTAGAGAGGTAGGTATTAAATTCGGTAAGACTCTCATTTCCTATTCTAGGAAAGAGTTGGATAGCCGCCTGGAAGAAGGCTACTCTGATCAGATCAAAGTGAAACCTCCTTCGAAGCAACGTATCTTCCTCAATTCTCCAACGAATTAGGTCATGAGAGGTGGACAGTTATTGGCGCGACTGCTCTGTACAGAGGGGTTTAAGCAACCACCCCGAGTGAAGCAGTAAAATGTCGAAGATAAAATTTGTTGATGTGCAATGAAAGGTAGGAGACGGTAGTTTATGGATAAGATAACCGTTCCTAGCTTTGCGAAGTGATGCGTTGATCCAGCGACTAGTTCTGTCATTGAAGTCACCAAGTACCAGGTCATGGCCGCTATCAATAATATCATCCAGAATGTCACGGTTCTTGTGAATCTCCCTTGGACGTATGTAGACATTGGCTAGACTGAAGCGTTTACCGTTCTTACTAAGTGAAATTACCAAGCAAGACAGGGCTGGACATGAGTAGTTTAGCAAGAGGGAGGACCTTAATGAGCACTTAACTAAGATCAAGAGTCCTTGAGATGAAGATGAGTGAGGTGTGGTTATGTACGGAGTATAGTGGGAACATATATGCTTTGGGATAAATCGAGTAATGTCCTGGTGAAGACGGATAGACCGCGTCTCCTGAAAGACTATAACATCTGCATATCTACCAGATAAAAGTCTAGGGGCAGAAGCACCTCCCGAATTCCACTGAAGGATATTCAGTGAAAAAGGCTCACGAGTACTCTGCATTGTGATAGATTAGTTGGATGTGGGACTGCCTACCTAGAAGGAGCTAGAAACTGAAAGGTTCCCCTTTCCCGCCAATAGTCCCCTCCAGGGAAAGTACTTGCCCATGGGCAGTATCTTCATTTCCCCTATTTCCGGAACCGAGGAAACAGGAAGCACAGGATAAGTCCCGATAACAGTTAGAATAGAGCGTACTAACTCCTCCATCTGCCGAAGAACATTCGTAGTCTTTATGTCGATAATCCGTAGAATGTCAGCGTCATCCATGCGTGGAGCTGCAGCGACCGCGAAGGATTTGGCCGGATTGGGCGGTTTTAACAAGAATAACTTCCTATATTCTTTGAATAGAGAGCATTTCCTGCTCCAAGCAGGATATTATCCCCCGCAATTCGAGCAGGAAGGGGAGCCTCGCAGCGATCGGTAGTTGTAAGAGAAGGACAGCTGGTGGAGCTACAGACCCCACACGAAAGGGTCCCACTGCAGCTGGAGGCCCAGTGTCCCCATTTGTGACACCGGCTGCAGTAGGGATAGGTCAGATATCCCTCTCTGTGATTGTGAATTTAATATTGAAACCCATAAAGAGATTCGACGCAGAATTAGACAAGGACTTGGCAATATTTACGGGAGCATTGCAAAAGCCAACCGGGATAGGGTTCTTGTCCCTACCCTGGATTGACCACCGATTGGTGACCTTGAATTTAGCCATAAAAGAACGTCTATCTTCTCCATTGAACAAGGAAGATTTGAAGCTTTCAGTGATGCCAGGATAGGGTTGGATGAGATTTCACCATTTTCAGCTAATTGGCTGAGAAGTACTCCATGTAGTTTGCGGCGAGGTCATTGGAGACAAAAGAGATCTTCACCTGCGCAGAGTGTAACCTAACAGACCTAAATAGAACCCTGTTCTGAAACTGTTTGGTGAAGGATCACAAAAATTTATTGTAGAGGTCGTTTTTCAATCGGTTTTTTAACTTTAATTATCAGCAAATTCTTTAATTTAGGAATGGGGGAAGCACATCCCCATCACCTGAGACCATAGAAAAAATACTAACCTTGTTACTTGAATCCGTAGTTAGATTTACCTTTAATTCATCTTTTTTCGTAGGATTATCGTTGATTTTTAAGTGAACACATGTAAAATTGTTGCTATCGTTTGATAGCTCCACGTTACTTGTACACTACACATTTTCAATAAAGGAAAATACATTTTTTGGCGCATGAATTCAACTGGTTTTTGTATTCGTTCCATTGGTAACGGTAGAAAAATTGGAAAACTACGATATTTTTGTGCCACAACGATACTTTGCAGCAAATAACCGTACTACATGTTGATAAGAGTAACGAGCACTTCATCCACATTCCACATACGCGCCTCGTAATTTTTTATTTTATTGTCTAAAGTCTCATTAATAAAATGGACTACAATCTAGTTTTGAATCAAGCATAATCCGAGCAGACCGACTAATATGCAGGGCCGGTGAACTTGCTATTTACGAAGTTCTTACATTAAGTTGTGAGAACTTATTTCAATCCGACCTGTAAATAGAGTATAATAACGAAAGTCTTTGTGAATACGCCAAGGTATTGATAACCGACAATAAATATATTACGTAAATATTAGTTTGTTATATCGCTGGCCTCTTACCTCAACTACTTTGATTATATATCACATAATTTATAATTCAGTGAGGATCAAAATGTTGTTGTGACTAAGTGACTTCCAAATGTCAAATATAGATTGAAGAGATTAAGTTTCTTTCTCCGGATGTGACTCTGAATCTACATTACATTTAGACATTACATTAGGATTAGGCATCACAACTTTACATAGTTTGCTAAATTATTCCGCTATAAGAAGTAACACCCATAAACAAAACCTGCGGCGTTTAAAGTGGTTAGACGAAGAATTAATCGTTGTATTTAAACACCGTGATATGTATTTTCATGCATACAAAAATAGGGAACTCACTTTTGAAATTTATCATCAAAGCAGGAATAAAGTTAATCTTAAAAAATAAAAAACGCAGGTGTATTTTCACACTGTGTCCTTCCTTAAATTATGATTCTCTGAAAGCTTTCAAAAGCATACTTTCTCGTTGCGTACACTCGAATGACTGCTGTCAAAAACGAAAAATCGTCACGTCTCCAAATACAAGTTGCCTACTATTTCATGAAATTCATCTCTATCAAGAAGTGTCGATCCAGGATAAAATCCGTAAATCTATGCAAACTGAACTTACACTAAGGTAAGTTTTCTATAACATTGAATTTAACAACAAAGACTTTCTACATGGACTAATTAATTTACCTCGCAATGCCACATCAGATATTGATCATATTTCTCCAATACTTCTAAACAAATTGAACCCTATAATATAGGCGTTTCAAAAATTCATAGAGCACATGCTATATACCATTCGAATGAACTAAAGCTATCATACGTCAAATTTTCAAAGGCGAGTAATCATAAGTATACAATTATATTTCCATCAATACCATATCCTTAGCTTATACTCTAAAAAATAATCGTTGCCATATTAGAGTGTACCTTGAAACTAATAATCATCTTTACACCAATCAACATGGAGTTTGGTCAAATCGCTCATCATTGACGAATATTGTAGAAGTGATAGCAAGCTAAATAAATTCATTGAGAAAATGCTCTAATGTGGATGCTTTCTTTATAGATTTATCGAAAGCATTCGATAAAGATTTCTGTCTTCTAGAAGAAATTGTCTATTATCAGAGTAAGCAACATAGTATAACGAAGGATTCAGTCATTCTTAAATAGCCACTCGTTTGAAATTTGACAACTGCAAAAGAGTAGTTTGTATTTATCAAACCACTAAATGACAACAACGTGTGTTTTACAGGAACCGGCCATTATCCCAATTCTCTTTAATATACACGCAAATAATTTATAATATATGCGTATATACTTCTAAAATATAAACCAACAATTTATCTTTGAACTGTTATGTACGCTGATTACATGAAGGTTTTGAAAATGCATGATCACTCTGATGTTACAGACCTCCAAAACGATTTGGACTAAATAAATATTATACATTTAATGTACTTTTGGGCTAATGAGCTCTCCAAACCTTCCCGGCACAATTCAAATCAGGGTCAAACCGAATAATACTATAGACACATTCGATAATTTAGGAGTATGAATGTATGATACACTCGGCTGTAAGTTATAATGCCAATAAGGTCCAATCAAAAACTCCTTGTATGCTTAATTACAAGGATAAATATCGTTATTAGACGAACTTTTGAATTTTTAGAAAGGAGAAACTTAGGAATAATATATCATGCACTTGAGATATCTCACATTATATACGCTTCTCCCGCAGTAGATTCGTCGCAAACGAATCGATTTTTCAGTAAGCCACTCGGTTTATTCCGCAGCTAAAGATATGCTATTTGATCAAAAATAAGAAGTCCTAGGTGTTCAAACAGTGTCCAAAAGTATTTTAAAACTTATTCTACTCCGCTAGGCTACAAAAAAAAGCACAGCTGAAACTAATTTTTATCATAACAAAGCAAGTCGAAATTAATAAAAAAAACATGTATTGGTAAATGATCCAAAGTCCGGAATAATATGAAAACGATAAATGGTAGAATGTGATAAATTATATAAACAATGATGATGAGAGATTGGAGCAATACAAAAAACTATCATCACATTCAACAAAAATGCACTCATATTCAAATACTTCATCGAGTACTAAAACCGAATATGATACAGAATGAAGCAAAAGATCGTGAAAAACATTTATCACGGCTAACGAACAATCTAATTAAGTGCGGATATCATCAAAAACAAATTTACAAAATACTCGAAAAAATACGATTGATTAACATAAATACGTTGCATAGTTAAAATGAAAAATATATCAAAGAAATAAATGTAATATATGTGGAATATCATCTTGCCTTGATTAAACAAGTGATTTAAGGTTTGCGTTCGCAAGAATGTCTACAGAGTTAAATAAGTATAGAGACAATTATAAATTATATTTCAAATATAATTATTCCTTGAAAGACGTTCATTTCAAACATACTCCTATAATCGATTCTTTGCGGTGATCTTGAACTTGGACTGTTAAAATCGTATAGGAAGAGTTAATATATGTATGGTGCGGAAAAGGAAACCATATTTATAGAAAATATCAAAACAAGACTAACATATCATGTTAAAGGAAACTGACTGTACTAGTAATGTAATGATATATAACATGTGATTATATATATAATAGTTTGAACACTGCTGTATGGGATTCCTACAATGGAAGTCGGCCATTTACGATTAAAAATAGTACAGCAGTAACAAGACGATAGATACAGAAATTTTATTAAAAAGACGTTTCGCCCTTAGGCTTTTTCAATTGTAATTAACTTAAACACTTATAACTTTTCTAGAAAAGTTATAAGTATTCAAGTTAATTACAAATGAAAAAGCCTAAGGGCGAAAGGTCTTGTTATTAAAATTTAATCTATATTTTTTGTTGGTAGATACCAATAATCATATTTCGTACTTTCGAATATATATATAATTGCGTTTGGAAATAATATAATCATTAGTTGGTTCCTTCGATAACAAGAGATCTTCTTCGGCTTTTATATAATCGTTGCGATTAACTATCACTAAGGATCTACCTTTATCAGCTTTGCAAATTGAAATATTATCATCCAATCTAAGATAATCTAAAAAGGAAATGATATGGATTGGGCAATTAGTGACAGATTTTCCACATGGAACAAACAGAAAATATTTACAATATCATAGAAAACTCACCACCAACATAATACAAAAAGAAGTCCGGAAATGTGCAAACATAATTCTTCCAGAATGGCTCAACAGTTAGTGTTGATTGTGTGTTTTTGCAGAAATTACACTGAGGAAAGCAAAATATTTGGCTGAAACGTTTGAGATAAAATAATTATTCTTCAATTTTTGTAGTTTCAAGAAACTATTATAAAAAATATATATGGAATCTCTAACATATCCTTCACGCTTTTCAGAGAATCAAACGAAATTATGGAAGAACAATCTGCAAGGCACATTTTCAACACCTTCGGTTTTACGAGCTTAATAACATTATTCCAAAAGGAATGCTTATTACTAAACTTTTTGTATCTAGAAAAAGAACATTTTAGCGGATAAAGTTAACAGTGAGCTGCATAATAAGATGATAAAAGACAAATGTAGAAAGTTATCATGTCAGATAAAAAGGTTTGTTAAGCTACTTGAGTTGAAAAGTTTAGAATTGCATCAAAATCGTCGTTTTCTACGGCGTCCAGGACTAAAAAACGGCCATTTTTTAATATTACATTAAAAAATCTGCCTAATATGAATAAAGACGATCCAATGCATAACATTGTAAACCAGCAGTGGTTAAAAAGTCCAAGTATTCACAAATATATCAATATACCTTCAAACATGCATTTCTCGGAGAATATGACTTTTAATCGAAATAAAACATTATGTGCACTAAAAACAATAATGGTAGTCTTGAAGATGTCATTTGATATAATATATATATATATATATATATATATATATATATATATATATATATATATATATATATATTACAATAGATATTTAGATATTTTACAACATCTAAATGAACGGTCCTAGGAGGATCACACCCGAAAGTCTCATGCTAAATAACATATATAGTGCTCAAAATATAATTTGTTGTTACACCTGCCCTGGGACACTTAATGGTGTACTCGTAAATAAATCACTATGTTTTCCTCATGAGGAGGCATAAACACCAGGCAGCATTCTATATATCCTCATCAGACTAAGAAATAGAACCGAATTATTCTCGCAATATTCAAAGTCACTACGTAAGCCTAGTCATCCTATGTGTGACGACAAACTTCGACAACGGTATACGCATTTCGCTTTAACGGAGCTCATAATTTCGTAAAAATTAATTCTCGAAAATAACTCGAAAATAAAACACTTTCTTTTTAAAAAATATTTCTAAACTTACTCGGTAATTTTTACGATTTGGATTAGACTTTGTGCACAATCCCAGTATTACAATATTTAAAATTTATTACTTAATTATTTTTGTGCTAACAGCTAATTATGAGATAAAATTCATAAACTAAACTTTAGTGGTATTTTAGTTAAATTCTAAATATCATCGTTGTTTATAAAATGTAGAATAAGGGTTTCTATCACTTATTTCAGTCAGCAGACAAATAACCTATTGAAATGACCTGAAAGCCTGCAGTTCCAGAATTCCTATCCTACTTTATTTTTAATTGTAAAACCTGAGCAATAAAAATCCCAACCGATTAATACATTGTATTACCTATTTTAAAACAACATAATTTATAAATTCAAAGAGTACTAGGGATTTTGTTCAGCATATATTAAATTACAATCGTTTACTTATTTAATTAAATCTATTTTATATGTAAGCGTATGAATCAAATTGACCTTCTATTTTGTTGTTTTTTAAGATAAGAAAATCAACTATAAAACTGTAAAAGTAGCAATATGCGAAAATATTTAGTGTAATGAACTAAATTAATGCTTTTGAAGAAACCCACAAAGCAGACGAAGGTACACTGGGATTTTTATTTATGAGAACACCACTGCCTTCAAAATCAATTTGAAAATGAGCTTTATTATTGTTCGATTTTCAAAAAATATACAGTGACTGATGGTAAGGGTTAAGCTAAACTTTAACACGGATAAAAACACGCAACCGTAAATCAATCATCGAATTTTGTCGATCCAAACACGGTATTTCAATTAAAATAAAAATAATTATGTTTTAATGATATTACATAATTATCTAATCAAATAATTATATTTTGAAGTATAGAGATTTTAAAAATGTCACACACAAAATATCGAATTACGATGAATACCATTGAAGCATATGGTGCTCAAAAATTGGAAACGATATTATTTAGCTCAATACTTATGACGGCGATTGTGCAGGTAGAAAAACAACTTTTTTGTTTTACAAATGATTAAAAACAACAAATGTTATGTTAGAAAATTTATAAATTCAAAAAATGTCTCGAAATCTTAGTTATTAGTCACCATAAAAATGTAAAGAGTGACAAAGAGCATAGCCATCCACGTTAAAGAGAAAGTTAATTTATTGTCATTTAACACCCACAAGCATTTAATATTAAAAATATCAAAAACTCTAAATTATTTCACGAGGATAAGATTAATACGTGCTCAGCTTTTTATGAAAGAAATCACGTTTGCAAAATTTAAAATGTTATGGATTTTTTATAAAAAATAACTACGTATCTCTGCAAGTACACATTTTGAGAATATTCATGAATAATTACCTACCGAGTAGGTATTATATCTTTCAAATCGTTAAATATAACAACGTATTAAAGTGTGTTCCTTATTATAAAAAATCCTAAATAAAAAATAGACCGTATTTTATAAAATGTTTAGACAAATTGGATGTATTTATGTGCATTTCCTAAAAGAAAATATGTCAATATAAACGATGCATATATCAAATAAGTGAAATTAAATTTCAAATTGCATTTCACTTTTATTAAAATAATCAGCAAAGAAGACAAGGACGTTCAGAATGCGTTAAATTTGTGAACAAGCTAAAATGCGATTTTCATCAGAATCTGCTAAGTTTACAAAAATGTTTTATTTATTTTTGAATTTCGAAGCATGAAAAATAATCAATAAGTTATTTTTATATTTCGCTAGCTGCTGCTTGCATAATAAGATAAACGTACAATTTGTTCATCCAAATATGATGTTCACTTTGTTCATGAAATTTATTTATGATGTTCATAATGTTCGAACAACATGTTTGAAAATGATCATAATGGTAATTATGTTAGAACATAATTATAAATTAATTTTTTAAAGAGATTAAAAAAATAACTGATGTTGATTTATTTTTTTATCAAAAATTTTTTACGGGATCAATAAACATGATTTATTTCTATTTCGCTTGTTGGTGCTAGCATAATCAGAAATATATACAATTTGATCATCCTTTAAATAAACAAATTGAACATCAAAGAATGTTTACCCAATTAAACATCAAACAGCATCAAAGTGTTCAAAGGATGATCAAATTGTACGTTTTTATGATTATGCTAGCAGCAACAAGCGAAATAAAAAATCATTTTTATTGATTCTTTTAAATTTATTTATTATTAGATTTCATTGATAAAACAATGTGAACAAATTATTGATGCATTATTACATTTAAAATATGAATAACTTCATATATTTATAACTATATAAATATATGAAATATATGTTTCGATACATTGATGATATATGTGTATTTAATTCTAGCAATTTTTATTCAACAAGCGAACAAATTTATCCAGAAAGCCTTATTCTTAACAAAACCAATATACACGTTTACTAGAAGGTGTATATCTAGATATGAACATTAAATTAACATTAACTAAAACTACTATTAATTTATATCGTAAAGATGACATATTTAAATTTACAAGAAACATATTTTTGCATGAGCATTCATGCATACCATATAATATAAAATATAATACATTAAATAATGAAATTTTAAGAATTGCCATAATATGTAATACAATTAATAAAGTACCCAAGAAATCATTTTTAGAAGAACATTAAACTGTACTTATTATATCCTATTTGATTTTTTACGTTATGACGCACAGCACTAAACGATTGTTTTTAAATTCAATTACATTAATTCTGTCATTTAGCTTAATTGTTAACTTGATATCAAAAATAAAGACGATTATATGAACACCCAAAATTTATCCAAGTAGCCTTATTCTTAATAAAACTAATATGGCGGCTTTGTTTTTGTAAATTTTACTTGAATAATAATGGGTATTGCAGTTTTCTGCATCATTGGAATAAATACTTTTCCATTAATTAATTTAATATTACTACTAATTGAACAAGGTCAAAACCGATATATCATAAAAACATTTAATGATTTGATTAACAAATTTAATTAGGCAATCTGAATTTATAATTAATAGTAAGTAAAAAGGCATATGACTTATCTTGTTCTAGACGAAAGTTAAGCGGATTGATTAAATAATACTCGTAAAAATAACTTCATTAATTAGCGTACTTGACGGTTACAAGCAATTGATTGCTTTAAATAATATCGAGATAAAGATAGTGATGAATAATACTAACGTGTAATAAACTAATTTGTGAGAATATTATGCTTCATATATTCAAGTTAAAAACAGTATGCAAAATAAAAGCGCCAAATTTTTAATGTATAGAATGTGAAAAATTGCTATTATATTTTTAATGTTTTATTAAATAATGTTTGCCAACAAACGGCGTTTGGCCAAAAACATTTTAAATAGCAATATTATATTCAGAGTGGATATAAAAGATCAAAGGTATAAAAATATAAATTTCCAGTTTAATGAAAATCGATTTTTTAGACATATATTAGAAGGTTTACCAGCTAAAATTAACTGGTAGCACTTTTTGAAAGAATGCTAGTTTGTGCAGTAAAACAGAGTCCAAAATGTAGGTTAGAAGTGCCTTACTATGCGTGATGCATTTCTTTAAGAGCGATTAAATAGTCCAAGACTGATTTAGCCAATGTTTCAGAATATGCACTTGTTAAGGATGCTTCCAAATGGTAATCATACAACTCTCAATTTCACCTGTTGGCGTACACCAAGCAGGTTACAGACGGATTCAACGATGCCGCAAAGAGTTCTGATCTATCGATATACCATATCTTTATGATTATTAACAAACGAATTTCTTATAATATGAAGTCGATCTAAACCTTGTTGAGTAGGCTGACAGAAGCAGTGCTAACAAACCCTGTTATCCCAACATCTACATTACCGGCGTCGGCAAAATGGGCTTCTTCACCGAATAAAACCTCCCCACTTCGTATGTCCAAGGAGCTTAAGAATTAAAGGAGTAATAGCAAAGGACATGACCATATTCCCCAACCAGCCAAGGAGCAGTCAGTGGTCCAGATGTTGGGGCCAGAGGCCGGAATGGTGATCTTCCCCACACTGAACCTTACTAGTGGGACTGCTGTCCCTTATAGTGACACCTTTGCATGAACTTCATCCGAATCAGTAGTGACGACCTTACTTACCCCATTGCAATCTTTGTTATTGCTAAGGGCATTGGGGTCTTAGCTGCTGAAGAGGTAAAACTTAAGGTGTATGTGGATCTAGTGACGATAACTACAACTCTGATTCATGTAAAAACACACCTCACTGCTCCAACTGTGGCCAGCAGCATTCTGTCTGGTCCAGAAGGTGCCTAGCTTTTAAAGCATAAGCAAAAAGGCACTTAATGACTCGCAAGACTCCTCGTCCCTCCCCTTTTAGCACATTCAACGACGTACCTTCGTCCGGTCTAAGCATGAATGAGATAATGAATATCATTGACCTGAAAAAATTACAAGAACCTCAAGATAATAGAAGGCCTAATCGCCCGGGTAGTAGATGCCGTAATAATGACTCCTACAACCCCCACTCATGCAGTCAATTTCTCTAAAAAGATATCGTCATCTTCCAACAGCAACAAGACTCTTCGCCTCTAGAATAAATGCATGATTTGGGAATCGATACTTCGGAAACTGATGATAATATAGCCCCCGGCAAAGGAGCTAAGGAGTGGCAAGGGGTTCCTCGGTTGGGATCGGGAAAAGGAAGGGCAACCTTTCTTCTCTGGGGCCGACTACAGAATGCCGCTTCCCTTCTTAGTAACAGCAATGCATGGGAAGAAATCTCGAACCGTGTTCGCTTAATCTCATTAGGTGGAATTCGAGGAGGTGCTTTTGCCCTTAGCTTTCTATTTGGTTTTCACTTGGATCCTATCAGAGTGGCCTGCTTCCAGGCAGCTATCCAACTCTTCCCTGTTGTTGGAAATGCGGGTTTGTCCTTATTTAACTACTATCTCTCTGCGCAAACTACCGGAATACTTTCGACCACCTTTAACGGTAGCTTATTCAATCACACTCCTACAAAAATTAAAATCCTAGCAAAAATGCTACACTTCCCTAATCTCTCTGTTTTTCTTAGACATGCCATCTCGAATAATACTGGAGCTTTAGCTATAGGTTCCAGCTGAGTACTGATAGGGTGAGGATTGCTCGTCTAAACCATCTGTCCTCCTTTTGGAAGATATTTAAGAAGTTTGTCTGTTGGAAGGAGAGGGCTTCGGGTTGGATCAGTAAAATGGGCCTTGATGAAATTTTGGAGGAGTCACAAGCCTTACATAATATTAAAGCCACTCAATCTCCTCCAATCAATCACGCCTTGATGTGATTTCAGAAGCAGGGACTTATCTGTTACAGATATTCTGAAATCCTATAGCCCCTCCTAGGCACTTCTAATCCTATGCTCTACTATCATCTCGAATCTGTCAGTTTTTGACAGAATCAGAGAAAGGAGGTCGCTATCACAATAGCGATCTCCTCCGATGTTGCTAACATCTATTTCTTGACTTTCCCGCTGTATTTGACCGCATATTCATTCCATTCGTTATCTCTTCTCTCAGGTCCATCGGGTTGCCTGCTAGGATTGTTAACAGGGTAGAGATATTGCTGTACACCAAGCGATTCGTTTATGAAGACGATCCTGATGCGCGTCAGTTCTACCCTATTACAGATGTGTCCCAAGACTATTCTCTTTCTCAAATCTTATATATTGCCACCACCATTGTATTCTTCAAACAATTTTAATGAAAACGACATCTCGTGGTATACGCTGATGATCCAAATCCATGTTTTATGGACGCAGGTGCAAATATGTAGTCTCGGACATCAGACGTTTCTTCTGAAGATTATAGGACCAGCTATCCTCATTCAATCCTATTCTCAACTCCGCCAAATCTCAGGTGGTAGTCTTTAACGGCGCCTCTGTGACAAAAGAAAAATTCAAAGATTAGCAATCAAACCTCTCTTCTCTACTTTGCAAAATCAACCACACCCAGTGTTCACATATCGAATAGGATACTTGGGGGTTATCCTTACGGTGAATTGGTCGACCGAAGTGAAGGTGGTAGATCTTTATATATCTTGTTCCAGCCTGCAACCGCCTTAAGCAGAGCAGCCCCCTGTCAGATGCTGCTAGATGGCCCAATGTAAGTTTAGTCTAAGTGAACTAAACTAGGTGGCGACACCGAAAAATCAACGTTAAAAATGATGACTTAAAAGTTACATGTACTCAACCAGATTGGAAAAATACGTAAGTACTCATGATTTTAATTTTAGATCTTTTAAATGTAACAGCAAAAATTGTATAGTTTGTGATGTTATAAATAATAATTGTATTGTAAGTAATACGACAAACAAATGTTTTTCATTAAATATTAATAATAATTGTTACTGCAATACCGCAGGTGTAGTGTATATAATACCATGCACATGTGGATTGCAATATATAGGAAAAGCATATCAGATGTTAAAAACTAGGTTTAGGCAACATATATAATATACAGCATAATAGTCAAACTATATTCCATAAACATATGAGATTAATAGTACATGATATTAAAAATTGTAAATTATTTATTTTAGAACATATTATCGAAGAAAACATTTTAATATTAAATCAAAAACTATTAGAAAAAGAAGATTTTTGGATTAAAACGCTTAATTCCATGTACCCATTAGGATTGAATGATGTGGTACAAGAAATCGGCAGAAGTAGTATAATACATAATAAACAACTATATTATAATAATCCGGTTAAACGCAAACCAAGAAGTCATGGTGATAAAAGGAATAGAAAAAATAGAGTTAAAAATATTAAAAAAGATATGTATATAAATGAACAATTAGAAATATTAAAACAACTTTTAAGTGATAATAAGTTGAAAGATCTTTATGTAGATATAAGAAATTTTTCTAAAGATATCATATGTTCAATAAATCAAAAATTAATTAGCGACTATGATAGGCTAAGTTGTATAATAGACAGTTGTAATACAAAATACTATAATCGTACAATAAATGTTAATAATAACAATAGAAAATATACATTAACCATAAACTTCATTAATAAATGTATAGATAACATAAATATAGCCGGACTTTTAAATAATTCTAAAAGTAAAGAAATAATAGGGTTAAATTTAAGTAAATATATTCCTAAACTAAAGTATCAACTCCTAACACCATTAGGACGAAAAATTTGTAATTATAATAAAGAATTAAAATCAATATGTAACGATAATATTATGAATTAAGAAAGCTGCTATCAAAAGGGTATAAATATAGATTAAATAATAACAACGACAAAAATAAAATTTACAATTCGTTATATAATAACTTAAATGATTACTTCAGTAAGCTGATTAATAGTGAAAGCACGAATATATCTAAGATAAACATTTGGAAAGATTATATATTTGATAAGATTAAAAATAAAATGAAAATAACAAACAATTACAAAAGGAAAGATCAAATTAATAAAGATATGTATAAAGAACTTACTAAATTAAAGGATAACTATATAATAACAACTATTGATAAAGCTAGTAATAACTTTGTCTTCATATGCAAAAAGCTTTATTATGATATACTAATGAAAGAGGTTAATTCTAATGATTTAAATATAAATCCAACATATGAACGTAGTGAGTTGAGTTTAGAAACAATTATTACAAGTCACTGTTCTATAATGGATAAAAAGGGTATAAAGGTTGAATCAGATACTAATAACGCCTATCTTATAAAAATTAAACCATCAAGTAAATATAAATATATGGATAAAATTGAATTAATAGAATCCTTAAATATTTTGATAAATCAAAATTATTTAAAAGTAGGGACATCTATATTTAGACAAGTAAAAGGTGTTACAATGGGTGGTAATAGTATCCCAATTATAGCTGACTTGTTTTTAAGCTTTATAGAATATGAATTTGTTCATAACTGTGTAAAAACTAAATCTAAACTATATAAATATATGAAATATATATTTCGATACATTGATGATATATGTGTATTTAATTCTAATAATTTTTATTCAATTAGTGAACAAATTTATACAGAAAGCCTTATTCTTAACAAAACCAATATACACGTTTACTAGAAGGTGTATATCTAGATATGAACATTAAATTAACATTAACTAAAACTACTATTAATTTATATCGTAAAGATGACATATTTAAATTTACAAGAAACATATTTTTGCATGAGCATTTATGCATACCATATAATATAAAATATAATACATTAAATAATGAAATTTTAAGAATTGCAACAATATGTAATGATATTGGCTTTCTTCAAAATCATTTAAATAATTTAATAGATACATATTTTAAACTAGGTTACTATAAAAATAACATCAAGCAGAAAATAGTAAAATATATAAATCAACACAATAATATAAAGAATAAATTTAAACTTAAGTGGCAAATTTTTATGGATGGATAATAAATAATATACTTTGTATTAGAATAAGATACTAGATAGTTATTTCAGAGGAAATACGTCCTTAACACGTATTTGGCCCCGCTGCTATGTTGGGTAGAGGAGTTAGGGGCCGAAACCTGATAGCATAGCAGTTCCTCATGATGACCTTTTATTCTTGTTCTGATACAACGTCTGTTATCTTTTAGTCAATTCATAAAAATGACGTTTATTTTAAATTTCAATTTTTTATTTTAACTTGATTTAAATTATAGAAAATCTAAAAACAATTATTAATTTTATTATTTAATTATTAAATTTTGATTTAGCATTATTATGTTTTGTTTATTTTATAATTATATAACAATACGTAGACTCAGTTAGCTGATTTGATTAATAGATTTAAAAGTGTCCTGAAGAGAGCTAGATGGGCTCTGAAACGGGTCCAGCAACTGTTATTAAGAAAGAGGGTTCAGGTACGCCTCAAGGGTAACTGAGCAATTTCGGGATTAGTGTTCTTTTCTAGAGGACCTCCCCATTATCAGATACTAAGATTTATCAATCATTTCATCTCGAGATTATCTACCATTGTCCGCCTCGACTGGACTCTTAGGTGTGTGAGAGACCCTGAGTGGTTCAGCCAAAAAGCGGCGCGTTGGTGTATGCTGGAGAGTGCTGATCCCTCAGTCCGTTTTAACAAAGACCGTCTAGTGCAATTGGACAATACTTTTTAACCGGACGTTATTTTGTTTAATTGTTTAACCGAACTTTATTTTGCATGATTAGTTTTTGTTATGTAAAATAATCTTTATTATTATAGTAAAGTTGGTAACAATACCTACTTTGTGATGAATGGTGGAGATGGAGAGATGTAATTTCAATTCTAAATAAGAATGAGTAAATTTTATGTTCTGACCAACTCTTGTTGCCAATAAAATAAGAGAACTATATATTGAAATTATCTTTTACACACGACAACCACACAAAATATTGGATGGGGAACACTTGGCTTTCAAATTATAAGAAAAATATGCTGCTAATTAAATTGTAAGAAAGATGGTTATTATACTAGAATAGCATTTAAATGTGATAAACTTAAGAACGGGGATATACCATATTTAATTAAGTTCATTAAAGAAGGGGTATTCATTAAATACCTTTCGATTTACGCTACAGCTATAACAAAGCACATTCCGAACTATTTAAGTGTAAATGAGATAAAGGCTCTACGTGATTTTTTCAAAAGCGAATAAGTTTGAAATTGCAAGGAGAGGGACGTTTGGTGACATCACAGTGATCATCAGGGGTGCACTTTCTAAGTTAAAAGTGTTTAAAGATGCTAGACCGCAAATAAAGAGATCAGTAAGTTTTTATTGGGATATTTAATGAAAATTAGATAATTGGACCTATACTTAGTGTTTTCACTATCAAAGGTGGTTGGTCATTTCTCGTTAATGTGTGAGAGAACAACCAGCATGTGTACAGTGTGCGGAGTCTCACTCGTGTCCAAATAAATTGAGTAGAAGATGTGCTAATTTTGAAGATATGAATAAAGGATACAATCACAAGTGATCTGCATTTAAAGAATGTTTGAAATAATTGATTCTAAAACTAACTCAAGGAACATAGCCTTCTATGATGTAGTATGCAACAAGTTATATGATAGACAGGATATGCTAAACTTAGTGGATAAAGATATGAATTTAGTAGCAAAGGAACCAAAGTGATATTATAGAAAGATTTTAGAACTGGAAATACAATTAAGAGACTAATAATCCTTAATCAAAAAACTAATAAGAACTATTGAAAAGAAACGGCCATCGGGTAAACTAGACATAAACACTCTACAAGAAGATACATAAACACGATAAAGAATTTTTTAAATTTAATTTACAATGGATTCAGAATGTCGAATTGAAGAATTGTTATGATTGTGGACATACAGCTGTAATATGTTCAAACATAATTATTAAGATATACAAAGATAGAGATTCGCACCAAGTCTGAGCGGCATTAATGAAGTCAATAATAATATCAAGGCATGCTTATACAATAAAGTGGACATAGTTAACATTAAGACAATCTCTGATTAAATTTGGAAGAGAATAAAAGTCTGTAAAAGTTTACCCATACGTTTAAGATATATAAGATATATTTTATTTCAAATATATCTGATAAATGCTATTCATGCTCGAATTCATAATGTTGAAAAAAAAATCAACCTCTTATATTAATTACGAAATTTTTATAATTTTTCTAAAAGATACATGTATAAATATAGAAATCGTTAAGGAAGATAGTTGTGTATCGGGTGCGTATCGATAAATGATAAGTTAGGTCGTCGGAGTGATTCATTATATTTAAAAATATATTAGATCACTGTAAGTGTTTGCGTAATGCCAGATTTCACATCGAGTTCTTAATACATCTACGAAATAAGCTCCCAGATTCTATAATCACTGCTGGTTAATTGTAATCGGTGATTACACAGTGGATAAAGTCGCGACAGATGACTAAATTACGAGTAAACGTTTTTTCTGGATTTGACTTGTTTTGGTAACATTTTGGCTAGAGCTCTGTACATTATTATTTAGAAATGCAAGAACATTTGCAAAATAATGCTTCCAATAAATGGGCCAATAAACATTTATCCTTGCACTTTTTTCCAAATCGTCTTTAATATTTTTAAGTTATTCTTTCAATATTCCTTTGTGATCGAACAAAGAACTCGCATTCCGGCTTATGCAACTAGAGCGATCTACCAGACTAGATAATAATTGACCAGACTAATAATAATTTACAAGACTTAATAATAATTGTTTCTTCATATCGGTTTTATTTATAGAATGGAACCAAAGAATCAAATCAGCTAACCGAGTTTACGTATTAAATATAATAATAAAATAAAATACAATTTATTAATATAAACTACAATTCATTCGATAAAAAGATTCAGTTTACTATTTCAATAGCTACTGCTATAATCAGGAACCACTATTATTTAGGAACTATACTATCATCAGGAACTATTTTCATTATAGCAAAATCAAAACGTGGGTTTATTAAAATTTTTAAAAAAATATAAATAAAAAATAAATGATTTTCTTAAATAAATAATACATAACAAGTGTCAATCTAACTAAAACAGCAAAACAGGAAAAAAGAAAAACCACACTGAAGGTAATTCAACACCAATTATCGTAGCCTTCCGAATCATATCATTACTACCTCAAGTCCAGAGGGATCTGAGCCCTCCAATTAATCAAACACGCCGCCTTCCGACTAAACTACCCGGGGTCTTTCACCCCATCTGAAGAGTCCTATCGAGGCAGACTATGCTGGGTAAACGAGAGACGAAGAGCTTGAAAAACCTTAGCCTTTGCTCTGGAGGACGTCATCTAGAAAAGAAGACTAATCACGAGATAGCCCAAGTACACCAGAGACAAACCTGGGTTGTCCCTTTCAATGACATATGCTAGTCCTGTTTCAGGGCCCACCTAGCTCTCTTTAGGATACGTTTAAGTCTATCCAGGTCCGCTTTCGCATGCCAGTTCACCGTAACGGTGGACCCCAGGTATTTTACTCGACTCGTGAAAGTAGGGAGTAGTTGATTAGTCAAAATCGAGAACGCAGAGAGTACTAATCTCTTAAATTTTTTCTTTGTTGCAGGGGTGCCATAGAATACTATCACCTGCGATAAAGCATAGTTTAAAATAAGATTGAAGCGGGTTAACTGGTATTTTAATCTTAAAAGAATCGGCTGATGTCCGAGACTACGTCTTTGCACCTGCGTTCAGAGAACAGGACTGTGGTATCATAAGCGTATATCACAAGACGTTGTTCACGTTTAAACATTTTAAAAAGTTCAATGAAGGCAGCAAGATATAAGATAGGAGAAAGTGGTGATCCTTGAGGCACACCCGTAATAGGGTAGAACTGACGCGCATCAGGGTCGTCTTCATAATAGAATCGCTTGATGTACAGCAGTATCTCCACCCTGTTAACAATTCTCGCAGGCAACCCGAGGGACCTTAGAGAAGAGATAACAAAAGGAATGGAGATGCGGTAAAATGCAGCAGAAAAATCAAGGAAAACAGCCACAGCAAGTTTATGGCTATTATCCTGACAGAACTGATGCACTTCACCTACAGCTGAATGGAACGAGCGACCTTTGACGAACCCATGGGAACTTGGTGGGATTAAATTTCGCCTAAAAGCGCTTTTTCGTAAATCGATACGAGGGAATTTTGAATCGATATGGGCCGCAGGTCTTTAGGACATGAGACCGGGTTTTTTAGGTAGAAATATACGTCTACTAATGTTGATGCCGGCCACATCAGATGGGGCGGCTAAAACCATTGTTACGGCCACTTATCTTCTTTGATCGGCTGTCAAAAGCTGACAGGCACGAGAAGAGAGTGGAGCGACGGATTTCAAGGTGCCCGGAAGAGGCCCCCATGAGTTAAGGATATCTGTGACAGATAAATCCCAACTTATGAAGTATACCGAAAGCGGGATTGGCTGAGGAGATTGAGTGGCACCAAAATTATGTAAGGATAGTGACTCCTCCAAAGTCACTATGGGAGAAGCGTTGGATAGCTAACTGAAAGAAGGCCACTCTGATCGGGTCAAAGTGGAATCTTCTTCGAAGCAGCGTATCCTCTTCTATCCGCGAACTAATTAGGTCATGATAGGTGGACAGATGTTGTCGCGACTGCTCCGTACAGAATGGTTATAACAACCACCTTTCATGGAGCAGTAATAAATCGAGGAGTGAATTAGTTGATGTGCAATGAAAGATGGGGGAAAGAGGTTTATGAATAAGATAATCGTTCCTGGCTCTGCGGAGTGCTGCATTAATCCAACGACCAGTTCTGTCGTTGAAGTCACCTAGTACCATGTCATAACCGCTGTCAATTATCCTATCAAGGAGGTCACGGTTCTTGTTAATCTCACCTGGACGGATGTAGACATTGGCTATACTGAGGCGTTTACCGTTCTTATAGAGTGAAACTACTAAACAAGAAAGGGCTGGACAAGAATAGTTGAGTAGAAGGGACGATCTTAAGGAGCATTTAACTAAGGTCAAGAGTCCTTGAGATGAAGAGGAGTGAGGCGGGGTTATGTACGGAGTATAGTGGGAACAAATGTGCTTAGGGATGAATCGAGTAATGTCCTGTGGAGACGGATAGATCGCGTTTCCTGAAGGACTATAACATCTGCATTTCTACCAGATAGAAGTCTAAGGGCAGAATCTCCTCCCGAATTCCACTGAAGAATATTCAGTGAAAAAGGCTAACAAGTACTCTGCATTGTGTTAGGTTAGCTGGATGGGATTGCCTCATCCCTAGACAGAGCTAGGGGCGGAAAGGTTGCCCTTCCCGTCACCAACTCTGTCCTGGGCTAGCACTTGCCCATGGGCATTGTCTTCATTTCCCTGTGAAGCCGACTCGTCTTTCTTCTTCAGGAGCTTCTCGTTCTTAATGGGGGGAACGACGTGAGCCGAGGCCCCCTCTTTTTCGAGCTAGGTAAAGCATGCTGAGTGGAAACTCCCGGACTTGAATAAAGTGCAGAGACCAAGGCGGAGACCATATTTTCCACATTTTTGATAGCAGAATGTATCTTAACGTCCATAACACTCAGGATGTCCTTGTCTGTCATCCTTGAGGCCGCGCCAGAATAAGTTGAATCGGGTATCTTGACTACAGAAGAAGTTGCTTCGGTAATCTTTAAAGCATGCACATTTACGAGACCATGCAGGATGGCTCCAACCACAGTTTGAGCATAGGGCGGGTGAAACGCACTTCTCCCCGGAACCAATACTTTTGCATGATGGGAGACTACAGACTCCGCATGTCTTTGATCTGGAGCAGTTTGAGGCCCAGTGCCCCCTATTTATGGCATGCGTTACAGTGGGGGGTAGGTAAGATCCTCTGCACTCATAACTGTAAAACGTAATTTGTACCCTAAAAAGGGATTATATGACGATTTAGCAAGGGTTTCGGCATGCTCGATAGGGGATGAACAGAAACCTACAGGAAGTGGAAATCCACTTTTCCCTATGACACACCGGAAGTTTGAAATTTTGTAAACTTTTTTCAGAACTTCGATATCATTTTCGCCTAGATACGGCGGAAGATTGTTCACTTTGACAGATGCTAGAATGTGTTTAAAGTGAATCGAACCCAGATGTTTCAGATTCGAATCAAAGATCTCATAATCCTTCGCAATATCAGAGGTTGCGAAGGAAATTTTTATTTCTGATTCATGAAATTTGACCGAATTGAACAGGATTCGGTTGGCATATTTCGCAATAAATGGTCTTAAAAAGACATTGAATAAATTGTGCCTTCCAAAGGTTGTGACATTGAGATAACAGTAAGGTTTTTAAGTTTAGGGATTGGGGGAGTACCCCCTCTCCTGGCAAATTAATAGCAGAAAATTCACTTACTTGTTTATCAGGAATTGTAGAGATCAACGTTTTACTTTTCGAAATGTCCATTTTGCTTGAATTGTTTTCTTTTGAAGCTCCGCAACTGATTAAATTTTCATCAAACATCATCGTTTTAATTTTTGATTTAAATTTTTAAACACAAATGTGTTCATCATCAGAAATTGTATCAGTAGCTGTTAAAGTTTGTGCATTTTTATACCGTTTCAGGAAAACTTCTACAGATCGGTTAGTTTAAAGAACAAAATAAAAAATACACTGAGCAGAAACGAGTGTGTATTACAATCAAAAATATATAAAATATATAAAAACCAACAAAACAAAATCAATTAGTAATTGATTTTCATTGCAATCAAAAGAAAACATAATACAAGATAAACATTTTAAATAGTTGATAATGATCCATTATTGATAAAGAATAAGTGGAACAGGATCAAAAAGAGGAAACTTGTTGATATTTCGCTAACTTCTGTTAGTATCTCAGGTAAATTACTCAGAAAATCATCTTCAGTAATTTTCTGAAGATGCTAACAGAAGTTAGCGAAATATCAAAAATAATTTCATCTTTTCTTTAATCCAGCTCTAATAATTCTTCACAGATTAAAAAATTAAACAATACAATTGAAATTTCAGAGACAAAAAAATCAACTACAAATAAATTTAAATTAGATCAAAATATAAAGTAGACAATCAGTGCTAAACATATCGATGTAAGCATAGATCATAACCTCCAGTGTTTCCCTCTAAATATTTATGTCCATAGGAATTAATCAATAGTGAGTCTGGGGCAAGCTTAGTTTTCAGATGAGATTGAACAAACTCAATCTTTGCGGAGTCAATATCCAAGCAGTGACCAGTTTTTCTAAGATGTGTGTAACGGCACATTTAAGTATTGTTTCGTTCGTTTTTATATTTTTTATATTTTCGCTTGTAATATATACCCGTTTCTGCTCAGTGTATTTTTTGTTTTTATTTGGTTCTTTGAACTAAACGGCGTGTAGCTATTTTCCTGAAATGGTATAAAAATGCACAAAGTTTAGCAGCTACTGGTATTATTCCAGATGATAAACACACTTGTGTTCGGTAAAGTATTAGGTAAAAACATGATTTTTTCTTCAAATACAGATCACCAGGTTAGTGCAGTTTCATCTTTTGATTTTCAGGGTGCGGGGTACTACCCTATCCCTAGATTGGAAAATCTGGTGGTGATTTCACTTACGCAGCCAGTGGAGAGACAAAATCTCTTTAATATGTTTATTAGACAATTTACAGACAAATATGTCAACAGAGTTCCATTTAACTGAGTAAAGATAGGGCTAACATTGCTTCCTTTAATCCAGCTCAGTCTTCCTTCTGGAAGATATTCAAGAGAGAAATTTGTCTGTTGGAAGAATAGAGCATTGGGCTGGATTGGGCAAATTCAAGCATTTACAATTTTACTGCTGTACACCAGCGATTCTATTATGAAGACGACCCTGATGCGCGTCAGTTCTACCCTATTACGGGTGTGCCTCAAGATCCCCCCTTTCCAAACTTATTTCTTACTGCCTCTATTAAACTTTAAAAAATATCTAAACGTGAACAACGTCTATTGGTATACGCTTATAATACCACAGCCCTGTTCTCTGGACGCAGGTGCAAAGACATAGTCTTAAACATCAGCCGATTCTTTTTAAGATTAAAAAACCAGTTAACCCGGTCCAATCTTATTTTAAACTCCGCCAAATCGCAGGTGATAGTATTCCATGGCACCCCTGCAACAAAGCAAAAACTTAAGAGATTAGCACTCTCTGCCCTCTTCTCCATTTTGACTTATCATACCTTCACGAGCAGAGTAAAATACCTGGGGTTCACCGTTACGGTGAACTGGTTGGCGAATGCTGACCTGGATAGACTTAAACGTATCATGAAGAGAGCTAGGTTGGCCCTGAAACGAGACCAGCATCTGTCATTAAACAGGGAAAACCCAGGTGCGCCTATGGTGTACTTGGGCTATATCGGGATTAGTCTTTTTTTTCTAGAGGACGTCCTTCAGAGCAAAGGATAAGGTTTTTCAAGCTCTTCGTATCTCGTTTACCCAGCATAGTCTGCTTCGATCGGACTATTCGGATGAGATGAAAGACCCAGGGTAGTTTAGTCGGAAGGCGGCGTGTTGGATTGGCTGGAGGGTTCAGATCCCCTGGACCGTAGGCCATAAATTAGATGACTTTAAATAGAAAGAATTCTCAGACATGTTATGTGTGTTTTTTTTCTAACTGACAACTTTTTTATTATCCGTATTTATTAGTGTTTTTAAGAAAATCTATATTTATTTGGAAATTTTAATAAACCCTCTTTTTGACTTTGCTAAATAAAAATTTTGATTGTCCAGCTGTTTTTCATTCAATTTTTGGGGCAATGAGAATCTTTGATTTTCAAAAATGTCGGTTTTACTTTTTATTAATATTTCACTCCCACGCTCAGTCAAATATCTCATGGATCATAAGTTCCTGCTTTGAATTTCACTTTTCGCGAAAAAGAAGCAAATATCGTGAGAGAATAGGAGAACTCGAGTGGGCTTCTTTTATTACAATGTAGAGTTTATTCATGTTATCATCTCATATTAAGATGAAAATGGTAAAGAGTGGAAACGGTAAAGAGTGCAAAGCGCTATTCCAAAAGATAGCAGCTGAAAAGTATCGAAAATAAAAAAACTTTGTACGCTGATGAAATTCGAAAACTTCGATCTCGCATGGGGGTGCTTCTCGCAAGGATGCGTTCACACCGTACCCGCGCTTCACGATTGCAATCCATCGTCCTTTCGGAATCTCATACCAACGAGTCAACGGTGCAGAGGGAGGTTTATTGGAGCCCGCTTAGGCATGTCGCGAATCGAAGTTTGCAAAAAAGAGGCAGTGTGATATTTTACATGTGGTTTTGTATGTTTGATTTTTTGTGACAATTTGTGTGCATCTTGGCTGGTTGGTTCATAGCTAAAATAATTTAAAATATATTCATAAATATGGAAAAGTAGCACTCCTCATTGCTTCTTCCATGGGTAAATTCTTTTTAAATTCGGTCAAGCTGTTAAAATAAACTGTTGTATCTTTAAGCTTATTCCATAATCTGACGATTCGACATTCAAATTGAAGAGCTCATAATTTTTTACCCTATCTCTTCGCAGGTCAGACCATGACCTCGGAGCACATCCGATGAGCGCAGATGAATACATCCTCGAAGAGGATAATTCGATTGAAAAAAGATTTATTTAACGTGGCAAATGCGTGCCAGCGCACGCTTACATGACAACAAAAAAATATAAATCATGTGTCGAGAAGGTATGAACGGATGAGGCGTTTGAATGTGATAAAGGAACGAGCGCGGCGGACGTCGAGATGGAGTTGATTCCAGCCGAGTGAGGCGGCGACGAGGAAGGATCGGAGACCATAGTTGTTGGAGTAATTGGGAACGTGGAGTAAGAGGGTATGACGGGAACGCAGCGATAGCGAGGAGGGGCGAGTGTCGTCTAATAAAGGAAGGTTGATGAACGATGGGGAGCCGACAGCGATGAGACGAAAAGTTACGATAAGAAGACGGAGTTTGGTGCAGATGTGGATAGTGGGCCAGGAGAGTTGGGCAAGATATGTGGACATGTGGTCGAAGCGACGGAGACGAAAGAGCACCCGAACAGTGGAGATGATTATGCGTTGTAGTGGTAGGATGATGGATTTTGGAGAATTTGCAAAAAGGCTAAGGCAGTAATCGATTTTAGGGAAAAGAAGCGATGAAAGAAGAGACATACAAGAACGGAAGTCGATAAGGGAGCGGATACGGCGGATGTCACGGAGAATTAAGTTAGACGAGCGGACCTTGTCACGGACGAAGGGTTTAAGGGAAATGTGATCATCGAAATGGAAGCCTAAGAAAGTGAGATTGTGGATTATGGGGATGATCGATGAGGCAAAAGATACAGTGGGAGGAGATATGTTTGGTTTACAGGGGAGGATCCACATTATTTTAGACTTGTCGGGGTTTAGAACGAGATGAAGTTTGGAAAGACGTTCGTAGATAGAAGAAAGACAGTTGGAGGCAGAATTGCCGATTGATAAAAAATTTGCCAAACCATACACATGTCGATGTATTGGCTGGTCCACCTGACGGTATCAAGCCAAAGTAGTTTTAGTCTTTCAAGGTAGGATAATAATTTCAACATTGATGCTAGCCTGGTAGCTTTATGAAGTACCCTCTATGAACGAATATGTTCAATTGAATTATGGGGGCGGTACACACGGAGCAGCATACATAAGTTGGCTTAACACATGGACAAACATTAGAAGGCGAAGGACAATTGGGTGAAGTGTTACGAAAATGTGTCTAATTAAATCAAGCATCTTATAAGCATTAGCACACACATGTTCATTATATGTGGTAGTGCTCAAATCATTGTTTATTCATACTTTCAAGTCCTAGTCATATCAAGCATCTTATAAGCATTAGCACACACATGTTCATTATATGTAGTAGTGCTCAAATCATTGTTTATCCATACTTTCAAGTCCTTATGATTGTTAACGCGCTCTATATCGCTGCATTGATAATTATAAATATGTAATGATTGACATTGAGCAACTCCACCAAAAACACGTAAATGTTTGCATTTTGATATATTCACGACTAATTTATTTAGAACATACAACTTTCCGACTTCATCAATGTCCCGTTGCAGCATAGCTATATCACTGGGTGAATGAACTGTTCCCCATATTTTCAAATCATATGGGTACAAATGCATCGGAGACTCGATGAATTCGAGGAGATCGTCGATTTATACACTGAATAGCAAAGGGCCCAATACTGAACCTTGGGGCACTCCTATATTACATGATCGTGAAGAATATTCGAAAATATCTACATGTACATAATAACTGCGATTGCATAAAAATGATTGTATTCATCTAACAAGCATAAATGGAATACAACTTTTGGCTAGTTTTTCTAGGAGCAATCCGTGATCTATTCTATCGAATGCTTTTGAAAATCAAAATAAGTCGGTATCAGTGGAATCTGCTTTATTCGCTGAATAATCGAGATGGGCTGCAAGTAGATTTGTGACAGTCGAATAGCCTTTACGAAAACAATGTTGCTTAGAAACTAGTACATTGTTTTGTAAATTTTACTTGAATAATAATGGGTATTGCAGTTTTCTGCATCATTGGAATAAATACTTTTCCATTAATTAATTTAATATTACTACTAATTGAACAAGGTCAAAACCGATATATCATAAAAACATTTAATGATTTGATTAACAAATTTAATTAGGCAATCTGAATTTATAATTAATAGTAAGTAAAAAGGCATATGACTTATCTTGTTCTAGACGAAAGTTAAGCGGATTGATTAAATAATACTCGTAAAAATAACTTCATTAATTAGCGTACTTGACGGTTACAAGCAATTGATTGCTTTAAATAATATCGAGATAAAGATAGTGATGAATAATACTAACGTGTAATAAACTAATTTGTGAGAATATTATGCTTCATATATTCAAGTTAAAAACAGTATGCAAAATAAAAGCGCCAAATTTTTAATGTATAGAATGTGAAAAATTGCTATTATATTTTTAATGTTTTATTAAATAATGTTTGCCAACAAACGGCGTTTGGCCAAAAACATTTTAAATAGCAATATTATATTCAGAGTGGGTATAAAAGATCAATAATATATTGCTGGAATATGGCACAAAGATGAGTAGATATTGAACTTGCTAATCTTCGAAGATACACTGAATGTAACAAATCAGTACATTTGAAGCTTGTCTCTTTTAGGCGATGTAGCTCAGCTAAAACATTGGCAGGAGTTATCAAATTAGCTATGTCAAAACCCAAGAATGCATCACAAGCACCTGTTATCATATAAATATACTAGAGGTTCAGAATACTCGCTTGTAGGCTCTCCATATAAAAATGAGTTGAGAAAAATTCAGTAAGGTCCTTATCAATAACGCTATACAAATATCAACCTATTGAATTATTAGCGTCTTTACCGCGATGGACATATTGAAAGAAAGCTTTGGAATCGTGCTAACAACTGTTAGCTAGATCATTCTCAAACACATAGCGCTCATGTCTTTCTAATGAATTAAAGAAATTTCAAGGTCACTTATAAACACCGCATTCACAAACTCCAGCCTTAAACCATTTGAAAGTGGAGTCATGAGCCTTCATCGCTGTAGCCAGCTCATCAAAAAGCGCTTTTTCGACGGGTCTTAGATCTTAGAGGTGAAAATTAAACAAGAAGAGAATAGAGAGTCACGCGAAAGTAATTCCATGCCACGTCAACTCCGACAATAGCTAGATCGAGTCAGCATACCCTCGCAAGCATGTATATAATAACATAATAGTTTGCTCTGAAGACATTAATCTGAATTTTGTCACAAGTACGATTAAGTACCCTTGTTTGTGTACTTATTCGAACTGTAAATAGACAATGATCATTCAAACCAACCGGAGCATCATACTGAATACTGCTTATTACCTTCATGTTCTTCGATAAACAAAGATCGATAAATGAAGAACTACTCACGAAAAAACGAGTATGGGCATTAGCATATTGAACAAGACCACAATAAGTGAAATACTTTATAAGGTTGTAAAATTTTCCATCACAAGTATAAAGTATCGTTTTCGTACTCCACTGATTATCCGGCATATTTAGATCCCAGATGATCAAGGTGTCGTAATTACCTCCCGTATACAACTTAATTTCTTCAATTAGTGATTTTAAGATTGCCCTAGAAGCACGATGCACAGCACCCAATATGATGGGTGATATGTTAGAGAACTTCACCTGACGCCACAAAACTCTCAACACTTTTAACAGGCGACCTACTCAAAACATGCACCTTAATATCGTTTCCCACAAAAAGAGCAACATCACTACCCCTACACCTTATCCGATCAAAACAGAACAAAGAATAGTCCGGGATAGATACCTCATCATCAGATACATCACAATTAAACCAAGATAAAATAGCTGCGCACAATCACCATGCTTGCATATCAGCATACTACAAAGTGGAAAATATTACTAGATATCTGATTATAGTTTACGAAAATATATTAGGTTACACTGACATATTATTGATGGGGTCATACAATGTCATACTTATATAATGCTGAGTGGAATACTATCTTAACTTTGACCAATTTTGACGCTCAGATCATATATGCTGGATTATGTGTTGAAAATGGAATAGTTTTAGAACGTATAAGTTCAAAATATAAGTCATGCGACTTATACATGACTTATAAGTCATGTGATTTTTGTATATCAGATCATCATGTAATTATTTAAGACGTTTGATATGCTCTAAAAGTGAATACATTCCTGATATTGCAATACGAGCACATTAAATGTACCAGGACAATATTATTATTAAATACAAGGCGTTAGCTGAGAAGCTGTTTTGCCTGATAAAAAATGACAAGTTAATTCAGTAAATTGTCAACATCAAGATCAGCAGGATTCAAGATATCCGTTAAAGTGCGAGTATTGATCTCCATCCATGCTAGGCAAAGTCGCTTGAAGTGCTTCATCGAAGAAGCAGCGACGACTTCCTCAGGCAACACATTCCACAAGTTGAGCGCGCGATGTGACAGTCGAAAGTTGGCAGGCAATTGAGAATGGTGCATCTTATTCAGCGATTTCAAGTGACCGCATAATGTCCTACATCTCAATCTAAGGATATTAGCGGGGAAGCCATCACGTTTGTTTACAATCGCCCAAAGGTAGGAAAAGTCTAGTAGGGCAAATCTGCCACGAATCGAGCTTATCCCTAGCGCACGCGGCCGCATGCGGTAAGACGTTCCAGCCCTAAAGCATATCCTTGAACCTCTATTCAGTACCGACTCATAGTCGAGCAATTCTCGCTTAATGGTAGGAAAGCATGCGAGGATGGAGTACTCCAGATGAGGGCAGACTAGTGAAGAAAATAAGATACCAAGCATTGAAGGTGACAGTCTGAGAAATGTATTTTTGATGTAGTACAATGCCCTAGTTGATTTTATCCTTACGTGCTCACTATTCAATCGTGTCTTAAGAGAGCGATGAATTATTACACCTAAGTCTTTATGGTGTTCAACTTCATTTAATAACGCACTACCAATGCGATACTGGAACGACGAAGTAGTCTTCCCTATTCTCATCAAAACACATTTATCGATGTTTTACACGAGCCCAATGGATTCACACCATTCAGTAAGGCAGACCAGATCGTCCCGAAGTGACTGACAATCGGTAGGCGTACGAACAACAGTCCAGATTTTTAAATCATCAGCATATGCTAAAACAGGGTTATTTAAACGCAGGAGCAGGTCATTAAGAAATACGACAAAAAGAAGAGGGCCAATAACAGATCCTTGAGGTACACCGTAAAGCACCCTAGAGCTCTTTGAAAGAACGCCACCAACTCTTACTTGGAAGGAACGCAAAGATAAGAAATTCGTAATCCACTTAATGGTTTGAAAATGGAAACTATAGTGAACAAGCAATGAGATGATACCGTCATGAGGGACACGGTCAAAGGCCTTAGAAAAGTCCAAAAAGACAGCGTCAATAACATATCCAGAACTCAAGGCGTCCGTCCATCTTTCACGAGGCGTTATTAAATTGATTAAACAAGAACGACCCGGTATAAATCCGTGTTGTGAGTCCGAGAGAATACTGTTTTTCTTGAGATGAAGTCGTATATGCTTCGAGACTAGTTTTTCGAGAATTTTGGAAAGCACGCAAGTAAGACTAATATGGCGAAAGTCTGACGAACTAACAGGTGGATGCTTTTTGGGTATCGAGACTACAATGACACGCTTCCAAATATCAGGAATCCAGCAATGTTTGAGGCTGTGTCGAAAAACAGAAGTTAGATGCTGACAGAGAGAACAAGCTAAAGCACGAACCAGAAAAGGAGGAATGTCATCAGGGCCCGGTGAGCCAAATTGCCTCAGAGCCAATAATTCACTGTAAATAACATCTACTTCAATCTCTATCGCGCAGTCGCGGATAGGAACAAGAACCGGCTGCCAGACGAACTGTTTAAAGTCTACAGTAGAGTTACATGGAACGACGAAGATCTTTGCTAGATGATTAGCAATCTTAGGTTCCCCTGTCAGAACTCCATCCGACGAGTAAATGGAGTTAATTCCCGTTTGAACGTTTCGTGAACTACGAATGTATTACCAGAATCTCTTCGGATTGTGATAAATACACATTACAATGTTGTT
Source organism: Pomphorhynchus laevis (assembly GCA_012934845.2). Classification (NCBI taxonomy): domain Eukaryota; kingdom Metazoa; phylum Acanthocephala; class Palaeacanthocephala; order Echinorhynchida; family Pomphorhynchidae; genus Pomphorhynchus; species Pomphorhynchus laevis. The sequence continues at coordinate 137,941 of WNNJ02002176.1, read as the reverse complement.
CTCGAATGATTGTCTTTTTTAATTTTAGCCTGTTACAAAGATTCCGAGAAGCAGTGTACTCACTACGAATGGACGGATCTGTTCTAGACCAATGCTATAATGTGTTTTGAATTTTCAGGGCTGAACGAATCTGATAGTCCAACCAAGGAGGGCGCGAGATACCCGATTTAGGGCGCTTCAATGGAGCGAAACCGCTGGACGTACGCAATAATCGAGCCGACAAGTGTTCATAACTTTCTGAAACAAGAATTATACGTGTTGATTTCAGTAGAAAATGCTATTTGAAGTTGCTTAATGTCAGCTTTAGCTTAATTTCCTTTTATGATCTGAGTGAAAGGAGAAGGCATTTTGTCGTGGCAAGGTACCTACCATGACAGTAAACAGTGATCACTGTTGCCTACTGGTGGATGATGATAAATGTTGGAAATATCACAAATAACTTTTGTAAAAACTAAGTCAAGAATTGACTGAGATCGGATGTACGTAGGATGACAAACATGTTGGACCAACATCAAGTCGAAGATAAAGAAACTACTGAGTTCCTTTTAAAGTCTAAGGCATGACAGCAAACTCTGACCTTCCCAATCAATGTTGGGAAAGTAAAAGTCACCGACCAGTAAAAATCGAGTAGAGGAGCATAGACAACATAGATATGGCCTCGGTAAGTTCAAATCCAAGAGGCTAAAGGGGAACGAAACAATATACATACATAAATTTTGACCCTACCTCGAACAATGCAGAACGAAAGTCCTTCAAATGAAGAGTTAATGGAATCCGAAAAAGTGAATATGTCAGACACACCGATGCTACAGTGAATGTACGCGGCTACACCACCTCATCGTTTACCAGATTGACGATCCGAACGTAGCAAATAGTAGTTGGAAATTTGAACAACGTCGTCAGATATATTAAGATGCAACCAAGATTCACAAATGCAGAAGACACCATAGTCATTTTTCAAGACAACATATTTTAGCTCAGTATATTGCGCCAAAAGACTGCGGACATTTGAGTAACCAAAATGTATGTTGCTATCAAAGGAAATCTTAGAGATAGAATGAATATCACTAAAGTTAGCAAGATCACCTGGGCGAAACCCATCTGGGCAACAATCTATGTTTGTAGCAAAGGTTGCCACCGCACTGTCGGTTGCCACCGTACAACTCGAAAATTTCTTACAAAGAGATTAGATTCACCACTGCCGGTTGCTCACTAGTCGAATCCGCTCGCCCCCTTAGCAAATCCCCTTCTAAATTCTCTAATCATGGCGGCATTGTCGCATTCGCCCGTCACCCCGCGTCTCTTCGCAAAATCACTTCCCCTTTCAGTCCTTGCTCTTTTAAACTAATCTCTTGCCGTTCTTCTAACCCGATCACCCTAGATTTCGCCATTGTATACCCTCCTGGTTCATCAGCTCCTACATCCTTATTTTTTACCGAACTCGCTGACCTTCTGTCCCACTGTTCTTTGTCCTCAATCAATTCAATCGTTCTTAGCGACTTCAACATCCGCCTCGACCGCCCATCTTACACCGAGTCAATCCAGTTCATTAACATTCTATCCAACTTAACTACAAACCCATCTACACTGCCCCCACACATATCCTTGGTGGGGCACTTGACATCATCGCTGTCCCCGATCATTTTGCTGCCTACACCTCACTGTCCATTTTCGATCCTGGTCTATCCGATCACTTTCTCGTCACCCTTGATCTCGCTCACAACCACACCCCTCCTCACACACCTACAATACTACGTCGCTCTTGGAGAAATCTTGACCTCTCCCTTCTCCGCTCTGCCTTACTCAAATCGTCTCTATCCTATCCAACAATAACATATTCCTCTCCTCACGATCTCGCCTTTCTTTTCGACTCTGAACTCAAATCCATTCTCGATATTCTCTTGCCATTCAAGCCTCACCCACACCGTCGCTTGCACCGTGCCCCATGGTTTGACATCCAGTGCCTACTCTCAAAGCGTCGACTCCGTCATGCTTTTCGAGTATATCACCGCTCTCTCAGACGTGATTTCCGCTCGATCACTCCGTCTTTCCGTGATACCTATCTTGCTCATCGGCGGTCTCATCTCCACCTACTACGTACCAAATGCAACTCCTTTTGGCAGCATAAAATCATCACTTCATTCAACACTAAGACTCTATGGAATACTTTTAACTCAATCCTTGCTCGCTCCTCTCCGCCGTGCAACATCAATCCCCATAATTATTCGTCATTTCTCCAGAGCAAAGTATCCACGTTGCTCTCTCACAGCCCGGTCTCCATTCTATCCCACTCGATCCCGCCTAGCATCATTCTCCCGGAACTCTTTCATCTTCTCCCTATTCTCACCTTCCGAAGTCTCATCTGTTCTCATGTCCTTGCCCAGCAAAACCTCACCTGCCGATCCCCTGCCTACTCACATACTTAAATCCATATGTTCATCGATATCCCCTTTTCTCACAACCTTGTCTAACTCGTCCATCCGCAGTCGTATATTCCCTTCACACTGTAAATCCGCAATCGTTCGTCCCCTCCTTAAGAAACAATCGCTCGACCCTTCCCTTTCTTCTAGCTATCGCCCCATTTCACTACTCCCTACTCTTTCTAAGCTCTTAGAACGCCTTATTTTAATACAGATCGACGCTTATCTCTCGTCATCCAGTTTGTACCCTGCTTTCCAATCCGCTTGCCGCTCTAATCATTCCACAGAAATCGCCTGCATAAAAGTTTATAACGACTTACTAATTTCTCGAGACAAGGCTCTATATAGTGTTCTCATCTCCCTCGACCTCTACTCTGCCTTCGACATTGTCGACCACTCCGTCCTCCTTTATCGCCTTCGTTATGATTATGGCTTTTCTTCTTCCTCCGTAGCATGGCTTGCCTCATATCTATCAGACCGTTCCTTTTGCGTCTGTTCTAATTCATCATCCTCTCCTCCAATCTTTATCTTTTGTGGGGTCCCACAAGGTTCAGTCCTAGGTCCCCTGCTTTTCTCTCTTCTGCTTGGCGATCTCTCTCCGTTTATCAAACCTTTTTCTTTTAACGTCATGCAATACGCCGATGACATCCTCATCTATGCTCATGCACCAGCACATCGCATTCACGATATCAGCAATTCTGCCTCCAACTGTCTTTCTTCTATCTACGGACGTCTCTACAATCTCCATCTCGTTCTAAACCCCGATAAGTCTAAAATAATGTGGATCCTCCCATGTAAACCAAACATATCTCCTCCCACTGTATCTTTTGCCTCATCGATCATCCCCATAATCCACAATCTCACTTTCTTAGGCTTCCATTTCGATGATCACATTTCCCTTAGACCCTTTGGATCCGCTCGTCTAACTTAATTCTCCGTGACATCCGGCGTATCTGCTCCCTTATCGACTTCCGTTCTTGTATGTCTCTTCTTTCATCGCTTCTTTTCCCTAAAATCGATTACTGCCTTAGCCTTTTCGCAAATTCTCCAAAATCCAGCATCCTACCACTACAACGCATAATCAACTCTGCCGTTCGAGTGCTCTTTCGTCTCTGTCGCTTCGACCACATATCCACATATCTTGCCCAACTCTCCTGGCCCCCATCCACATCCGCATCAAACTCCGCCTTCTTCTCGTAACTTTTCGTCTCATCGCTGTGGGCTTCCCATCGCTCATCAACCGTCCATTCTTAGACGGCACACGCCCCACCTCGCTATCGCTGCGTTCCCGTCATACCCTCTTACTCCACGTTCCCAATTACTCCAACAACTATGGTCTCCGATCCTTCCTCGTCGCCGCCTCACTCGCCTGGAATCAACTCCCTCTCGACGTCCGCCGCGTTCCCTCCTTTATCACATTCAAACACCTCCTCCGTTCACACCTTCTCGACACATGATTTACATTTTTGTTTTGTTGTGGTCATGTAAGCGTACGCTTGCACGCATTTGCCACGTTAAAATAAATCTTTTTATCCGCAGGAACAAAAGACGAGAGAATGGATCTAAATGCGGAAACGTCGTGGTCGAGACGTGCCTTTGGAAATAAAGAGGTGGAAGGAGTGATATTAGTGATGATGACGCAACGATCGCGAGAAGGAAAGCGTTTCCGTAAAGGAGGACGAGTAACGTGAGTTGGTGAGATCAGGATAGGAGAGCTGTGAGTTGATGATATCAAGGGAGTAGGTTTGACAGTGGAAGACAAAGAGGATTTGGATAATAGTGAGGGTGGTGAGCGATGTGAGGAAAGGTTATGAGTGGAAGAATTGTGGAGATTGGTGGAGGTGATTTTGATTGAGGGATGTAGGTTATTGAGAAACGAGACAGAAGGGAAGATACGGGGGTGTCGGGAAGTGAAGACATGGGATTAGAAGTGCATGTGGTGACAGGATCAGTGGATTGACAAAGGATATCAGAAACGACTGGGGTGGTTTGAGTAGACACGTTGGAGGTTAATATGTTCTTATGGGAGAGGTCGCGTATGAGTTTGTTGGCACAAAAGCCGCATAGGAAGTCTTCTTTAGACTTATGGTTGTCGCGTGCGATTGTAGTCCAGACGCTGCAGTCGTGTGTCGAGCACTGTACTTGAAGTTTAACACAGTCGGTGTCGGTCGTAGCTGTCTTCTTACGTCATACTATCAACGTTCTTGTGTGTTAAAACTGTTAAATTTGCTTGATTGATCTGTAACTGGATTGATCTGGAACTGGATTGATTGTATGTTATTTTATCTTAAACTCTTTTTTTAGGTATAACTTGCTTATGCGCAATATTCGAGGTGCGGCCTTACTAAGGTGGTGATAAATCTTTTGAGCGTTTTATCATTCAACCTAGTGAATGGATTTTTTAGAAACTAAAATGCACACATTGTCTTATTTTGGCATATTCACTATTTAATTTCGTTTTAGGTATTTAATTCACTATTTAATTTCGTTCTACTTGCCGTATCTTTCCTGACCGCTCCCCTTCTGATATTGCCCAGCTCAATTTAGCTCGCATTGAAAAACATCGACGTGAAACAAACGGCGAGTCATCCTTATCTATACGTAAAATCAACGGAAATTTTCACGTTCTTCACACAAGGCCAAAAATTCGATGGCGTCCCATCTCTCCCCCTTGTCTTCTTCGCTAGTCGATCTCGCTCCTAAGCATACTTTTCGTCTTAGTCTATTCAATACTCGCTCCATTCTTCATAAAGCTGATATGCTTCTCGATATCTTCGATCAATTATCTATCGATATTCTCTGCATTACCGAATCCTGGCACACTGACTCCAACGATCTTGCTATTCGTCGTCTATGTCGCTCTGGTTGTTCTCTAGTTGAATCAGCTCGTCAAATTACATCTCATACATCTACTGCGTCTAACCATGGCGGTATTGTTGCCATTGCTCGTCACCCAATGTCTTTACGTAAAATCAACGTTAACATCCGTTACACCTCGTTCGAATTACTCATATGCAGATTATCAACGCCTTTCCCTCTGGAACTTGTGATTGTATACCGTCCAGGTTCAGTTGCCCCATCACGTATCTTCTTTAACGACCTTGCAGATCTAATGTCTCACTGTTCATTGTCTTATACTCCTTCTTTTGTTCTCGGTGACTTTAACATTCGTCTTGATCGCCCGTCTGACTCTGACTCTATCACTTTAACTAATCTTTTTTCTGATTTTAACTATAAATTACTTTCAACAAGCCCAACTCATATTCTCGGCGGTGCTCTCGACATCATTGCTGTTCCTAACTGCTTCAATGACTATACCTCCTTGTCAATTACTGATCCTGGTTTGTCCGATCATTTCCTTGTCACTCTTACTCTTACTCGTCCCCATCCTCCTTCTCCGCCTTTACCATTATCTACACCAAGTCGACCCTGGAAGCTTCTCGATATCCCTATTCTCTGCACATCCTTACTCAATTCTTCACTCTTTTCACTTCCTCTTAACTATCTCTCTCCCGATGATCTCTGCATTCTGTTTGATTCTGAACTTACGTCGATCCTCAATAACCTTCTACCTAGTCGACTTCGACGTTCCCAGCGCTTGCGCTATGCTCCCTGGTTCGATTCTGACTGTAGTCTTTCTAAGCGTCGACTCCGTCACTCTTTTCGTATGTATAAACGCTTTCTTAAACGTTCACCCAACTCACTCCCTCCAAATCTTCGTGATTCCTACTTTTCTCAACGCCGTTCACATCTCATTCTTATACGTACTAAACGTACTCTCTTTTGGCGAAATCAACTCGAGTCATCTTCCAACTCGAAATCTCATTGGAAAATCTTAAACTCAATTCTTTCACGATCATCTACCCCTTGTAATATAAATCCTGATGAATTTTCTTCTTATCTACAAACTAAGCTATCTAATTTACTTTCCCTACTACCCATAGCCCCCTTGTACCCACTCTTATCTTTAAATACTTCCCTCCCAGAACTATTCCACCTTCTTCCCGTTTCGTCTGATGAAGTTTCTTCGGTTCTGCTGTCATTACCTAATAAAACCTCTCCTTCTGACCCAATTCCCACTCACTTACTTAAAAATATCTGCACTTTTATCTTACCCTTCCTAACCACATTGTTCAACTCGTCCATCCGTAGCCGTACATTTCCTTCCATCTGGAAATGCGCCACTGTTCGTCATATCATCAAAAAGCAATCTCTCGACTCCTCACTACCATCTTCGTACCGTCCAATCTCACTTCTCCCAACCCTCTCTAAACTCCTTGAGCGTCTCGTTCTTAAGCAAGTTAATACATATCTCTATTCCTCTAACTTATTTCCTCCCTTCCAAGCCGCTTTTCGCTCTAATTACTCTACCGAAATTGCATGTCTTAAAGTTTATAACGACTTACTCATATCGCGCGATCATAAATTATGTAGTGTCATAGTTTCTCTTGATCTATCGTCTGCTTTTGACATCGTCGATCACTCGATTCTTCTCCATCGCCTTCGTCATGATTATGGCTTCTCTTTACCCACTGTATCATGGTTTTCTTCATATCTATCAAACCGTACATTTCGCGTATATTCTAACTCTTCTCTCTCCCATCCTTCGTCCATTCCGTCCGGTGTTCCGCAAGGCTCCGTATTAGGCCCTATACTTTTCTCTCTTCTTCTTGGTGATTTGTCTTCGATTTCTCATAAATTTAACTTCCATGTTATGCAATATGCTGATGACATTCTCATCTATGCTCATGCACCTGTTTATCGTATTCGCGATCTTAGTGTTTCTGCTTCCGACTGTCTTGTCTCAATTTCCAATCATCTTTCTTCCCTTCGCCTTTCTCTGAATCCTGATAAATCCAAAATTATGTGGATCCTACCTCGACGCCTCGGCTTCGAACCTCCCTCCGTATCATTAAATTCTAAAATTCTTCCTATCGTTGATAATCTCGTTTTCCTAGGCTTCCATTTTGACAACCGACTTTCACTTAAACCTTTCGTTAGAGATAAAGTACGCTCATCTACCTTGATACTCCGCAACCTCCGTCAAGTTCGTAGATTGATCGATTTCCCTTCTTGTATGACTCTCATATCATCTCTCCTTTTTTCTAGACTCGATTATTGTCTTAGTCTATTTTCCAACTCACCTAAATCCACTCTTCTTCCCCTACAACGCATCGTCAACGCAGCTGTCCGAATTCTCCTCCGTCTTCGTCGTTTTGATCACACATCCTACCATCTTGCTTCTCTCGATTTGCCTACAATTTATTGTCGTGTTCAAATTCGTCTTCTTATCGTTGCTTTCCGCCTTGTAACTTTTCATACCCCTTCATTTCTCAACCTTCCTTTTCTTGATAATTCTCGTCCTGTTTACTGCTCCTTGCGTTCCTGTAATTCCCTTCTTTTACATGTCCCAAACTACTCTACCTCCTTTGGACTCCGCTCCTTCCTGGTGGCTGCTCCTCTATCGTGGAATCATCTGCCCATTCATATACGCCAATCAACTTCCCTGCAGTGCTTCAAACGACAAATCCGATCCCATCTGAACAATTTAACTGCTTGACTTTCTCATTTTTGTTTGTGGACTTGTAAGCGTACAGCTTGTACGCATTTGTCACATTAAATAAATTTGTATTATTAAATTTGTATTATTTTTAGGTGACTAATGTCCTTCCACCCATTAAATCTCTCAATTATGAAATCACATTAAGACCAACACTTACTATGTTGTAAGTGAAATTTGATAAGCACAATCCAAGCTTCATAGTGGCACGCCTTTGTCTATTAAGTAACATTCCAGTACATTTACAAAATTCGTGTAAAGAATCGAGATCGTTCATGAGGGAAATTCAGTCAAGTTTGCTTCGAATTATTCCAAATTTTTAAATCATCGGCAAATGCCAAGGCTTGATTTTGCAGAAAATTTCGAACCCAATGACAAATTTGATTCAGACAATCATAATGATGTACGAAGCCATGCCACAATCATGCGGATAGTGTTAAAAGCTTTTGAAAAATCTAAGAACAAGACATCAACAGAATATCCGGAACTCAAAGTGTTATTCCATCGTTTACAATAGGTGACTAAATTTGTCACGGAGGAGCGGTCTAACTGAAATCTATGCTGCACATTGGAAAGGATGCAATTCTGATCGATATGAGATCAAATTTTTTCAGTAATTATATGCTTAGTAATCTTGAAAAAGATACTTGTTAAACTAAGTTAAAAGCGGGTACACTAGTTAAAGCCGGATACTTATTAAGAAGAGAACTACGATATTACGTTTATAAAAGAGAACTTATGAATGATGGCGAGCAGAACAAAACAAGTCGAATTACATAAATTATTCTAGAGCCGGTTGTAGTCCCTTACGTGTGGCTGACGACCGCTAATTTAAGCAACGCAATTCTTGAATAAATACATCAACTGATTATTTGAAAAATATTTTTCGCTCAGTGCGAGTCACAATCTGAAAATCGTTCATACAATTAATAGAAATCAATAAATAAACTGACAGAGAAATGGTTGTTAATTTTTATACAAGATAATTGTCTAATATTAAGTTCTTTTCGCTTATTATTTCTGCCTAGTCTAATTGAAGCATTCCAGAGAAAAATTTGATCAAGTATTAGATCACGACAAGTTTAGGCATGACGAATATTTGAACATCAAGATTTACGATTGCGATAAGATAACGGAAGTGCACATCGTTCATTGCATAGAGATGTAAATAATGAATTTGTCATATAAATTTTAAAGCAACAATATTTGATAATGATGTATAATTTACGAACAATTAATAAATCAGCAAAACTGAAGGAGATTCCTGTATCCGTAAGAGTTCACAGCGGCAGAGTATTAAAAACTAGTATTGTCGGATTGCCTAGCTCAGATGCAAAATCATTAGTATTTTGAAAAGGGCGTAATCGAACGATTCACTGTTTAATGTGTAATGTGAGTGTTTCGATTGTTTCCTTGTCGAAATCAATACATCTTTTTGGTTCGACATACTTTTGCGTAGTATTTACGTTTGAGAAAAAATTGAATCGTCATTCTTAGTAGGGCAACGATTGCGAATATGCATACCCCCTCCACAAAAATAACATTAGTTCTCTTCATTTCTACTAATTATAGCAACTGCTTCTTCAGATTTCAGATATTTTGCTTCTAGAATTCGGTTTTGAACTTGTCTTACCCTTAGAATTTACTGTAAATTCGGGTATATGTCGAAAAACATTCAATTGAGCTCGATATGCTTCAATGGTTCAAACATCTTGATGGACTTTCTCTTATCGATATCGTTTGTTTCCAATATGCGCTAACATATTTCCTTCGATTTAATCCTGTAATAAATGTATCACAAATAAGGATGTCTTGCAACTCGTTAGCTTTCACATTTCTAGATAGCGCATTGTCGGGCGATCTTTCCGAAACTGTTCATGTAGTTATATTTAAACTCATCTAGAGTTTGCCTATTATAGCATAAAAGGTATCGCTTATAGACCGAGTTAGTAGACTTGATGATCGGATTAGTGAGAGCATCAATTGCGGAATCTCAATTCAAATATCCGATAATCTCGTCGAATAGTGGAGCAGAATGATATTTTATCGGAGTATGTTGTACCTGGTAATGATGTTGTAACCATGACAATTTCCCCGGACGCCGATCCTAGATATGATAAACGTGACCATGATAGACTTGTATTACCTTTAGCAAGAAGAGATAATGCTCATATTTCAACGAATCCGTGTACTTCATGCGAGTGCAACATTTCTAGTTACCCGGTATCCGATCGGTCGAACTTGAATAAGACATCCCATACTCACGCAAGAATTTTCTCGCCACCTAGTCCCAACCGCTTTGTTAGACAAAATGGCAACCCTGAGCTTGAATTGGAATCTAGCACTATTGCAATTGGACCTTGTGCTGCTAGCACGATCTATCTAAGTCCAACAACACGATCTACACGCGCTGATGCAGCAACTTACCTAAACAAGTCTACGACTTCTGTCTCCCCGTTGAGTAGAGTATCTCCTGCGGCAAGTTATCCGGTGCAGACACCTGATCGGCCCTCACGTTCGAATAACATAAGGGGGACGAGATCTAACCTAAACAGATTAAGATGTGTAATTTTCGCTAATATCAACGAGTCCAAATCCGTCATTTCTCAAAACCGTGTGAATGACGACGTTCTTTCAGTGAGAAATATCTTGTCTAGTATTTTTCTAGATGGAGAGGAACATTTAGCAGAATCCTTGGAGGTATTGGCTCTTCATAGAATAGGTAAAAAGTATGATAATGGTAGAAATAGACTGCTTCGATTGGTCTGTGCTTCAAATGATCAAGCTAATATCATCCTTAGTAAAGCTTATAGACTAATGGGTAATTATGTGCGAATATATAAGGATCTATCGGTTGAGGAACGCGAACAACTATCTCTCGCTAAAAAAGAACTAAACGACAGGCGTCAACAAGGTGAAAATGATCTCTGTATCCGAAATTTTCAGGTGGTCCGACGACGTCCATTTGTACGTTGGGATAAGTTAGTCCTAAATACTCACGGTGTAGCGTCTTAGATGACTTAATTTCATTCCATTGTGTCCTTCATGAGACTTCAAAGAATAGTAGTAGACATCCCCTGAAAATTGCATGTTCTAACTTTCGCAGCTTAGTCTCGAAGTTTGATGAGTTTAGTTGTTATTTATCAAACAGCAATATGTCGATTTTTGCAATTACTGAAACTTGGCTACACAGTGGGATTAGTGATGCTTGTGTTGCCATCATTGGCTTCTCATTATTTAGAACAGACCGACATGATAAATGTAGAGGTGGTGGAGTTGCCTTCTACGTCGCTAACAGAATTATCGTAAGGAACTCCATGTCATATTGCGTCGGACGAATGGAGTTACTTTCTTTAATGATAGAATCAGGTGACATCACCATGACCATTTGTGTATGCTATCGTGCTCCACGCTCATCTTGCTTAACACCAAGTTTAATTGAGTATCTTACTGATCTCACAAAGTCGTCAAATTTTATCCTTCTTGGATACTTTAATATTCCTAATATAACAGGGAATAACCTATTCGAATGTCATCAAGGTGGATGCCATTTGGATACCGAATTATGGAAGTTTCTCGTTGATGATCTATCTCTTATACAACACGTAACTCAGGCAACCAGGTTTATGGGACATAGTTCTTCATTGCTAGATTTAGATTTTAGTAAATGTCTACTAGATGTCCATGAAATTCAATATGATTCTCCCATAGGTCTTAGTGACCATATTGTCATTAAGTTTACTTCTAGTGCTCTTGTCAATGTATCCCATGTCGAAACTAAACATCTGAAACGTAACTGGTACAAATTGGATATTGATTTATTACGTACGCTTGCAATTAGAACACGTCTTCACAATAGTGACATTACCCATGTCAGTGATTGGGATACGTTATCAGCTTCCCTCAAATATATCACAGACTGCGTCGCTCCATTGAAACCCTTACAAAACCTTGCTAAACGCAAGCCTGCTTGGTTTGACGATGAGTTAGTGGGACTTTTAAGAAAACGGAATAAACTCTTTCAATCATCTCTGAATAATCAGACACTTCGGTTAGAACATCTACAGTATCGTCGTCGCTTCAACTACATGAAATTGTTGAAGAGGCAAAAGCACGAATCGAAAATCCTGGAATTATATAAAGTTTCTTCCAAGCCGTTCTGGAGCTATGTAAATAAAAGTAGAAAAGTTAACTTTAGGCAGTAGTGTTTCTTCACGACGTCATGTTTGTGCCGGAGTGCCTCAAGGTACGGTTCTTGGCCTTTTACTGTTCAACATTTTCCTTCAGAATCTGTTATTAAGACTGAGATGCAAAATCCTAGCGTTTGCGGATGACCTCAAGTTATGGCGGTGCATTCAATCGTATCATGACTCTTTTCTGCTCCAGGAAGATTTAGATAATATTGTTAGGTGGAGTAATGAGACAGGACTGATGTTAAATATATCAAAGTGCTGCCACATGCACTTAGGACATAAGAAATTTCTTTTCAGATATAAATTAAATTCCGAGACAATTACGCAGGTACAATGCACAAGAGATTTGGGAATATTTGTGCACGAGTCATTGAAGAGTCGTCCAAACACGGACAGAATCATCCAAACGACCAGGAAACTTAGCTATGTGGTCCGGAGGTGTTTTTGTAATCCATCAGCTTCCTGTCTTAAAATAATATACAATTCACTTATTCGTCCTATTATTGAATATTGTATCCCTGCAGTATTTCCATGTACACGTGGTGAGATTAATGAGCTTGAAAATGCCCTCCGTAGGTTGACTAGATCGTGCCATTCCATCAGGAAATTGTCTTATAAAGACCGCTTGCGCAATATAGGAGTTCCTTCAGTCCGTACTAGTATAGTATGTCTTGATATTTTGTTTTAGGGATATGTTATTCGAGCGTGACGAATTCCCGGTCGACTGTATTCAGCAAAGCCAGCGAACTACTAAACAAGGTCACTCTCTTACTGTGAGGACCCTGCATCACGGCAAACTCGGAAGACTATATCGCCTTTCTCATCGAGCAGTGAGGCTTTGGAACAAACTTCCAGAGAATATCATCAACATATCAAATAGAGTGCATTTCAAGAATACGCTAATTACATGGCTTTGCACAGATTCTAATTTCAAAATCGTGTATCCGGATTAAGTTTTTGCTGACATAAAATTGGTTTTACCGTGAGCAGACAAAACAGCTGCATGGCTATAGTCTTGTATGTTATAATAATAAAAAAATTGTACACGATGTGAAGTTCTAGTCATAAGTAAAAATGACATTGCTGAAATTCTTGTTTCATCATTTTCATTACCATCAAATTCTTCAAACTCACCGTTCACTTGGTATGAAGGACTTGACAGAAAAACTGCTGGGATATTTGTATCCTAACGCAAGGCTTATATAACTTGAATAGATAACCACGGGTTCTGTTGTTATTACATCGCAGAAACACTGACAAAATCACTACCATCTAAACCATTAAACAATATTTTGTATATAATTGCAAAAGCAGGTTCAATGTGCATACGTGCAACAAAAATGCAAATTTTTGATCAAATTCAAAAGATTCGATAGGATTTCATGAATTAAATGTGCAACGTAAATGAAACAAAGCGAGGGCCCATTCGAGAGAACGCTTCACATTGTACTTGTTTATTATCAAATTTAAAAATATATAATTATTAGAAGTGTAAGAGAGCAAATGCTCATACAGCTGGACAATTTTCACATGGAAAAGAAATAAATATTAAATCGTCTTAGGCATGAAATGATTATTGATAATGGTAGACAGTTGTACCCTAGTTGTATATGGTATTCCATTAAGCAGTTCCGTTAGTGAGCTAATTATATGACATCAAATTAAGTGCTGTCCATCAACGAGGCAAGTGCATGTAATGAACAATGAGATTCTTAAATGCCTTTATATTTGAACATTCGAACAATATGATGGTAGATTATTCAAATCGGTAATTGCTCGGAAAAAGGACTGCTGAGATATTTTCCTGGCGCGTGATTCAAATAACTTGAATGGATTACTACGGGTTTTCTTATTATTACATCGAGGAAACTGACATAGTCACTGTCATCAACACCATTGAACAATATCTTATAAATAGTGATGACATCTAGGTGTCTATTGCGTGTGGACGGAAGATAAAGGTTGAGTACACTTAATCGTTCTTGTTAGAAATTATTACGCAGGCCAGTTACTACACATCGAGATCATTTTCTCAGAATATGTAAAGTGCTTAGTTCTCGTGCTTAATCAGTGGTCGTGAAATAGGCTATTCGATTCGGTGTAGAATGTTTGTTAAATAAGCATTTCTAAATATATACAGAGTTAGTGACGGTAAAGAACGCCGAATCATACCCATCATACGAGACCATAATTCGTGAAGTTTATTTATATGAGAAATGCTCTTAATGTCATTTCGTACGAGATGTCCAAAATCAGAGAATTGGCTTACATCATGTATAACTTGACCAGATAGTATAAAAGAAGACTGAATGTTCTTGCCGATAGATAGAACGAATGGTGGTTGCTGCAGTACCCATAGTTCTGATATATATACTGAACGATTTTTTTGATTTTTTTCTTGTATTTATTTGTTTTTTTTGTGTGGGCGGTCAAAACAGCCTTATGGCTATGACCTGTATTAATAATAATAAATGCTCCAACTTAGCTGGATTATCCGATGGGTGATTTGATTGAGCACACATACATATTGAGTCGAGATATTGCTGAAACATATATTCATCGTCCTCAGATTTAATTTCACGCATATAATTCCATTATCTGCATAAAGTAATACATGGGATCGGATATGACATGGTAGGTCATTTATGTACAATGAGAATAGTAAAGGACTAAGGACTGAAGTTTTGTGCACACCGGATATACAATGTAGCTTATCTGAGAAAGTTGTGGCTACTCTTACATATAAAACTCTTTGAATAAGGTACGTTTTAATCCACTGAATAATTGAAGTTTACGTTAAAATCTCGAAGCTTCTGAATTAATGTGCAATAATAAACTTTGTCGAACGCCTGAGAAAATTAATGAATATTATATCAACCTGCAAACCACAATCATACGTACCATGAATGCATAGAGGATATAAATTACTCTCTAACGAGCGCTTTGGGCGGAAGCCGTGTTGATCTTCACTCAATAATCCCCTATTTGTCAGGTCACTATTTATGTTTAACAATAAATTGTTGGAATATTTTGCAAAGAATGCTGTTTAAAGAAATTGGTCTGTAATTTTTCATAAAGACCGATCTCATTTTTTAAATAATGGTTTCATTTTAGAGATCTTACAGACAGTAGGAACTACACCACATAATAGCTAGTACGAAATATATTGTACAATTGTTGAACCAATGCGCTTGCACTCTGTTTTAGGAATAATACAGGAACGTTATTTGGTCCAGATGATGAATATTTTTTCAAACAGAGCAATTCGCATAAAACGTCATACAGTGAAAAATCAAATCAGCTAACTGAGTCTACGTGTATAAAATAATTATAAAATAAACAAAACATAAAAATGCTAAATCAAAAATAAATAATTAAATAATAAAATTAATAATTGTTTTAAAGATTTTTTATAATTTATATCAAGTTAAAATAAAAAATTGAAATTTAAAATAAACGTCATTTTTATGAATTGACTAATAAATAACAGACGTTGTATCAGAATAAGAATTAGAGGTCATCAGGAGGAACTGCTATGCTATCAGGTTTCGGCCCCTAACTCATCTATCCAACATAGCAAATATATGTTAATGATGTATTTCCTCTGATAAAACTCTAGTATCTTATTCTAATACAAAGTATATATTTATTATCCATCCATAAAAATTTGCCACTTAAGAGTTTAAATTTATTCTTTATATTATTGTGTTGATTTATATATTTTACTATTTTCTGCTTGATGTTATTTTTATAGTAACCTAGTTTAAAATATGCATCTATTAAATTATTTAAATGATTTTGAAGAAAGCCAATATCATTACATATTGTTGCTATTCTTAAAATTTCATTATTTAATGATTTTTATATTTTTTATATTTTTTTTATTTTTTTTCTATTTTTTTTATAATATCACCATTGTGTTAAATTAAAAAAATGAATGCTAAAACGCTATCGGAGCTTCAAAGCTCTACAACTTTTGGTGATTTTACAATGAAATATGGTAGTAATTAACGATCTGGTTCAATTCTTTCGTCTCTATAGACAATTCTAACCAGGTTAGTGATGTTTCGTGTTTATTAAATGCAGATAAGGGGCTGCTACCCCCGATTCCAAAATTAGCTAACCTGTGCATTATCAATTCAACAAAACCAATAGAGAAACACAATCTCTTCTCAACTTTTTTGCGAAAGTTTGTATCAATTCATCCAAACAGGGTGCTGTTCAATTCAGTGAAGATTTTGGACAATACTGTAAGAGTTTCCTTCCCGAATGCCTCTTTATTAAAGGAATACAAAGATTATTTTGGCAAGCACCTTTTTGAATCTGGTTCCATAACGTTGAAACCCCTTCAGTGCTCAGTTAAAAAATTGTATGGCCTCCAATCAGTGAGGCAAGTCCTAGGTAAGGGGGCGACCCCCTCCCAGTGGCTTTTGCAAATACAGATCTTGATTCCGGTCTGCTTCTTTCTAAATCGTCAGCGAATCCTTTCCTAGGTTTTAACTCAGGATTCACTCTAATTGACGAAGACCGACTCACATTCCCCCACTGTAACAAGTGTCATGCCTGGGGCTACTGGTACTCTACATGCAGCAAGGCCTTGGTATGCAGTGTTTGTGGTGCTGAGAATTGTCAGTATGCTTTAAAAGGGGAAAGATGTCAGGCATCCCCCTCTTGCGCTAATTGTGGATGGGAACATCCGGCCTGGTCAAGGCGCTGCAGAATATTTAAAGAATATAAACAACTGTTTGTTAAGCCTAGAACCCCGATCAACTACGCCTCTGCTGCTGCTTCACCAGCCGACCGGATGTCAAACGCTGACATCATTCAACTTCTTGATAACCAGAAACGAGTAATTTTTCGCAATTTCAAACAATGATTGGACCTATGCTATCCTCTTTTGTAGGGACAACAGCTGCCCCCTTGCCTAACGAGCTTAAACCCCCCCACTCCGAGAAGAGGGGGCTTTGGCCAGAACAGTATTACCACCCCCAAGGTGGGGAAGATGATCAAGGATAAGAAGGCTTCTCTGGGAAATGAAGATATTGCCCTGGGGGTACGACCCGCGACGGGGCTAGTGGCAGTGAGGGTAACCCTCCTGCACCTAGCTCTGTCTAGGTTGGCATCCCCCTTCCAACTAATTTAGCCCAATGGTGAGTAAACCTGAGCCTTTTTCACTTAATATTCTTCAGTGGAATTCGAGAGGTGCTTCTGCCCATAGACTTTTATCTGGTAGAGACGCAGATGTTATAGTCCTTCAGGAGACGCGGTCTATCCGTTTCCCCCAGGACATTACTCGATTTATCCCTAAGCATGTATATTCCCACTATACTCCGTACATAACCCCACCTCACTCCTCTTCATCTCAAGGATTCTTGACCTTAGTTAAATGTTCTTTAAGGTCCTCCCTCCTGCTAAATTACTCTTGTCCTGCCCTGTCTTGTCTAGTAGTTTCACTCGTTAAGAACGGTAAACGCCTCAGTCTAGCCAACGTCTACATTCGTCCAGGAGAGATTCACAAGAACCGTGACCTTCTGGATGGTATTATCGATAGCGGCTATGACATTGTACTAGGTGACTTCAACGACAGAACTGGTCGTTGGATTAATGCTGCTCTCCGCAGAGCCAGGAACGGTTATCTTATTCACAAACCACCGTCCCCTACCTTTCATTGCACATCAACGAATTCACTCCTCGACTTATTACTGCTCCACGAGAGATGGTTGTTAAAACCCTTCTGTACGGAGCAGTCGCGACAGCATCTGTCCACATCTCATGATCTAATTCGCTGGCGGATAGAAGAGGATACGCTGCTTCGGAGAAGATTCCACTTTGACCCGATCAGAGTGGCTTTCTTCCAGGCTGCTATCCAACGCTTCCCCCGAATTGGTAATGAGAATTTAACGGAATTTAATTCCTACCTCTCTTCACAAGCTACCGCATTGCTTTCGACAACCTATAAAGGTAACATTTTCAATCCTACTCCGACGAAACTCAAGGTTCTAGCAAAACTACTGAACCTCCCTAATCTCTCTTCTTCCGCCAGACAGACTCTCTCGAATGAATACTGGCGCACCAGATATTGGTTCCAGCTGAGTAGGGATAGGGCGAGCATTGCTCGTCTTAACCCTTCTCAGTCTTCCTTTTAGAAGATTTTCAAGAAGGAGAAGTTTGCTTGTTGGAGGGATAGCGCCTTGGGTTGGATCGGTAGAATTTGCCTTGATAAAGTTTTAAAAGAGTCACTTGCCCTACACAACTATGGAGCCACTCAATCTCCGCAACCAATCCGGCCTTGGGGAGACTTCAGGAGTAGAGACTTATCTGTCACAGATATTCTCAACGCCTGGGGGCCTCTTCCAAGCACCTCCAAAACCGTCGCTCCACTCTCTTCTCGTGTCTGTCAGCTTTTGACAACCGATCAAAGAAGGGAGGTGGCCATCACAATGCTATTAGCCACCCCATCTGATGTGGCCGGCATCAACATTAGCAAGAGAATTTTTATTCCAAAAAAGTTTCCGGTCTCTTGTCCTAAAGACGTGCGGCCCATTTCGATTCAAAATTCCCTCGTATCGATCTACGAAAAAGCGCTTGCGCGTAGAATCCGCGATCATCTGATTAGGCGAAATTTAATCCCACCTGGTTTTTATGGGTTTGTCAAAGGTCGCTCGGTCCATTCAGCAGTTGGCCTCCATATTTGCCTCCGAACCACTCCCTGTCTTCACAAGTCGAGTAAAATACCTGGGGTTCATTGTTTCGATGAACTGGTCGGCGAAAGACGACCTGGATAGACTCAAACGTATCCTGAAGAAAGCTAGGTGGGCTCTGAAACGGGCCCAGCATCTGTCGTTGAATGGGAAAACCCAGGTGCGCCTTTGGGGTACCTGGGCTATCTCGGGATTAGTCTTCTTCTCAAGAGGACGTCCCCCAGAGCAAAGGCTAAGGTTTCTTAAGCTCCTCGTCTCTCGTTTACCCAACATCGTCCGCACCGATTGGATTCTTCGGGGGGGGGGTGAAAGACCCCGGGTGGTTCAATCGGAAAGCGGCGTGCTGGATTGGTTGGGGGCTCAGATCCCTATTGATTTGTGGCCTTAATAGGACGAAGACAAAGAAATTGTTGACCTATTTTTTCTGTTGACTTACTGTTTATTTTTTAACGGACTTCTTGTTAAACGACACTTCCATTTATGTATTTTTATTAATAAAGTCTTAATATTTAATGTATTATATTATATATTATATGGTATGCATGAATGCTCATGCAAAAATATGTTTATTGTAAATTTAAATATGTCATATTTACGATATAAATTAAAAGTAGTTTTAATTGATGTTAATTTAATGTTCATATCTAGATATACACCTTCTTTATCATCAATAACAGTTTTATTAAGAATAAAGCTACCTGAATAAATTTAATCAGTAATTGAATAAAAATTATTAGAATTAAATACACATATATCATTAATGTACTGAAACATATATTTTATATATTTATATAGTTTAGATTTAGTTTTTACACAGTTGTGAACAAATTCATATTCTATAAAGCTTAAAAATAAGAAAAAGAAAAAACACGAGAAAGGAATGTGTTTGTAGGAATTTGTTGTAGACTGATGTTCCTCATATTCATTAACCTTAAGTTTATCTTCATATGTGAAAGCTTTAGCGAAAAAGCTGCCAGTAGAGCGGCTATGTCTCAATCTAATGTAATTGAATCATCAATCTTATTAATTAAAGTTGGACGGTTGAAGCGAGTATTTAGCGACCTGTTTACGTGCGCCGATAGTTACTTATTTGATGATGTTTGAGAAATTAAATCAGCTAACTGAGTTTACGTATTTAATACACTATTTTCATATTCATCACGTTTCTGATGCTTAATGAGTGAAAAAATCAATTCTTGGTCAAACCATAGCGGAACTAAACGCTTTATAGAAAGACTTAAATAAAAAAACGATTTAGTAATTTACTAGTGATTTTAGAAAACATCGACCAGGCTGCATCTACACCAACAACTTCAGGTAAAGGGAAACAAGTACCTCGTAGATCATCGTTTAAAGCATAAAAGTCTACCTTCCATACATTGCGGCTTAGTGGGTTGGGAACAGTACGTCTATTTAAAACGTATAGAGTAAGAATTAATACGCAATGATCGCTGCTGACTATATTAGTTACGAAATAGAGCGATTGGATTTGCGAGGTGTCATCACCTTGCAAATTGCGTTATTTTCGAATGCCTTGTAGGATGGTGTATATGTTGAATTAAACCAATATCGCGAAGGGATTCGATTTATTTCTAATCATGCCGATTTGTGAAGGTTGTCGTGAAGTAATCTTACTTTTTATCTGGGAAATTAAAATTTAATAAACAATTTCTGACTCCACCAAGATGACTAAGGTATTTCAGTAGCATGCAATAATATGCCATTGAAGAACAGTAAACTATACCGATATCAATATTCGAGACAGATTGAGTATATAGTATGCACTATAAGTCTTCCATATTGTTGTCTTTGCCAATTTGTTTGATATTTGAGCAGGACAATTTCTCAAACATAAAGGACCGATCTTCCGCCACGGCGGTTAGCACGATCTATTCTGAATAACTTGTTTTATGGAATTGATACCAGACCATCGTCTTTCTGTATATAGTTAAAGAAATTTATAAATGTTCAAGCTAATTACATTATAGGCTTAAAGAAGTTTGAGATTTGCCAAACTCTCCTGGCCCACCATCCACATCAAATTCCGCCTTCTTCTCGTTACTTTTCGTCTCATCGCTGTCGGCTCCCCATCGTTCATCAACCTTCTTTCTTAGACGATACTCGCCCCACCTCGCTATCGCTTTGTTCATGTCATACCCTCTTACTCCACGTTCCTAGTTACTCCAACAACTACGGTCTCCGATCTTTCCTCGTCGCCGCCTCACTCGCCTGGAATCAACTCCCTCTCGACGTCCGCCGCGCCTCCTCCTTTATCACATTCAAACACCTCCTCCGTTCACACCTTCTCGACACCTGATTCACAGTCTTGTTTTGTTGTGGTCATGTAAGCGTGCGCTGGCACGCATTTGCCACGTTAAAATAAATCCTTTTTTGAGATATAAAAAACATACAAGATATAAAACTGTTGCTAACATTGAATATAAAACGATCGTCTTGAGAATCAATACTAAATCAGGTTTGGACGCAAATATAGTAGACGTAAATTCAAACAAACAACCTACAAATGGGATCAAAATCTCGTAAATGAATACAAGAGAACACAGGCGCGATAATGGAATAGACGAAAAATCCTCTGAAGTACACAACACAACAAGTTTATTGTGACTCCTTGGGACCTGAGAGATACAAAAAACACCAGCCCTATACTCCCAGATGACATGATATCGCAGATGACATGATATCAAATTTTACAATTAGTAAAATCATGTATGGTCTGGATATGGAAACTTAGTCGGAAATGGTAACTACCAAAGAAGCTGTCAATTCCGTTGGCAAGTCACGATCCACATGACCTACCTCACCTTCTCTCACGAAGCAATTCGATAACAATGATATAGATTCTCATCATATCGAAATTCCACACCAAGTTGCTTCTTCAGAAGATCCCTATATTTCAGAAGTTCGCCCTATTGCGATATTTAGGATAGGCCGTCACAAAAATCTTGAAGAACGTTCTCGTTTGATGAAAGTTATCTTTCGTACATCCTCAGTGGTCCATAAGTTGTTAAAACACAGATCTAAACAGAGGCAGTCCCCATTTCGGTTGTTGACAGATATGTCTTTCGCTTAGCGTTGTCTCTGGTATGTTGCTCGGACTAAGCTAAATGCTCGGATAGAATCTGGAGAAACTGATCTGCATATTGTAAATTTTCGGGTAGTTCGGCGTCGTCCACGATTGAGATGACACCGCTATAAAAACTTTGTCTTAGAATTGTAAGACAAGACCCAATGCGCTTTATCGTAAAAGCCACAAATGGCTCAATGTTATATATTAGAACGTTCGAAGCGTTCTCAATAAGATTGATGAATTGAAGGTCATAGCTACATCTCATCATCTAAATATCATTGCCCTTAGTGAATCTCTCACCTTGTTCCTGATAGCTTATTATCCATAGATGGATATAACCTGTATCGTTGTGATCGATCTGGTCGAAGGGGACGGGTGTAGTGCTATATTGTAGTTTAGATATTTGTATAGAGTGTTTGCAGACGATTAGTGATGCCAATGGGATTGATGCTTTATACCACAAATTGTGCCTTGATCAGGTCAATTCTATGTATGTGCTAATGTTCTATCGTCCTCCTTGGGCAAGTAGCGATGATTTAATAGAACTTATTGAGATATGTGGTCAACATAAAAAATGCCTAATCTTAGGAGATCTGAATATTCCCTCAATAAATTAGGACTCTTTTTTGTTTCCCAGTCGCATTTCATCGGACACGGTTTTATTGAGTGTTCTACACAACAGTGGTCTGCATCAGCATGCACGTGAGGCAACCCGTTTCACTAGCCAGTCGTCTGCCCAGCAAGACGTAGTCTTGTCTTTTTTTAAGTCTGATATTACTCACATAGATTATCTACTGGACTGGGGAATAGCGATCATTGCGTACTGTCCTTTTCATTTAAATGCGCAAACAATGTAATGTCGGTCAGTCCTGTGCAGGGTAAGTCTCTGAACCTCTGGAAGGCTGATTTCGACGCAATTATTATTAAATACAACAGCAGCAAAAGAGCGTAGAGCTCGTACAGGCTGGGTACTGGGTAAAAAAACAAATATCAATGAAAATCAGATTGTTCTAAGTCAGTGAATTCTTCAGACTTCTCTTGAAGGACAAAATACAGGAGGCCGAAACCACTTGACTTGGTAGCTTATTCCAGCTTTTCCACGTTCGGTTGACAATTGTGTTAAATCTTCTTCGTGGAAGAATGTGGGTCTTTAACTTGAGGCGATGTCCCATCAATCTGTTTGAATTTCGAAGTTCGAACAGTTTACGACAAACATGTTCCCTCTGCCCTTTTTGAACATTAAGCGTTGTCCACACAAACATTAAATCAGATGACTTTAAAGATTTCTTCACTGTGGTCACACCAAGTGCGTGGAGTCGAAAAATGAATGAGAACTTACGTTGGCTGGGTACAAGATGTGTGGCCTTGCGTAATATGGATTCGTACAGGTTCATCTCTGTCGTAGTTTGAGGGTGGCAGGCAGGTGAAGCGTATCTCATTAAAGATAAGACATAAGCATTGTAAATTAACTTAAAACTGGATGCGTCAAGCTGGCTAATGATCCTTCTAATAAGTCCTAAAATTCGACGGCATTTAGCAACTGTGTGACTGGTATGTGGGATGGTCGATAGGCTTCTATTTACGATCACTCCAAGGTCTTGAAATTGGGGAACTGTTTTAATTTCTCTTCCATCAATGGTATATGACGAATTGGTGTGTAGATGTCCGATGCTATATGTTTTGACATATCGGGGTTTAATACCAGTCCACGTTGATTACACCATACCTTAATATTATCAATGTCTCTATGGATTATCATTGGATCTCGGCTATCGATTATTGGTCGCCAAATTTTTAAGTCGTCGGCATATAAACCACATGGACTCGAAATAGCTGTAGTAAGCTCGTTGATGTAAATAATGAGAGCAATGGACTGGGTACCGATCTCTGAGGAACACCGCGTCCAGGAGTTCTTGTCTTTGACATATGTTTATTGGCCAATACAGTAATCTTCCGATTTCTAAGGAAGGAGTTAATCCAATTTAGGAGGGTTCCTCTGATGCCGTACTGTTCCAGCGTAATAAGGAGGACATCATAGTATATCCGATCAAATGCTTTGCTGAGGTCGAAAAACAAAACATCAACACTAACTCCAGCCTCGGCATATCTTCGTAACACGGATATTGAGCTGTGGAGACTCGGGGGCAATACTGACAGGTAGGACTCTCTAGCGTGAATTGATCCAGGAAAATATTGGCAATTGCTTTGTCATCAAATGTGAGCTCACCGGTTTCCATAAATATAGAGTTGATCTCAGGCGTAGTTGATTTAAATGAGCTGATATGTTTGAACAATTTACTGGGATATCTTTTTGATGATCGACAAAGATTGGAAACGAAGCACCTGCGTTTCTGACGTTTGAGTGCCGTTACTTGATTTCGTAATTCCTTGTAATCGGTCCAAGAACAATTCCCTTCTTTGAATTTTTTGTAAATTTTGTCTCTTGTCTTAATCATTTGTTTAATATGCGAGTCATCAAACCAAATGGGAGTTTTGCGGGATGTGCGCTGACGTTTTAAAGGGGAATAGTAATTTAGAGCATTGATCAAGGTAGATTTGAAATTTTCCCAGCACTGATCTATGCCAATTACATATGGATTAGTCCATTGAATGTTTCGAATAGCTTGCGTCATACTTGCGAAATTCGCTTTGAAGGGATTCAATTCGGGTTTTGCCGAGGGGGTTGTTTTAAAGAGACTTACAGAAAGCGCCAGCCTAATGACACAATGATCAATGTAGATAATAGGAGAGCTGAGAGTGATTTCATCAATTGTGGGTTCCCCTCGTGATAAGCAAAGGTCTAAAATGGCAGATGATTGCTTCCTCCTTCTAGCGGGTTCGTGAATATGATGGGTTAGATTGAGATCGTTGAACGTATCAAGGAGATTGGATGATTGAACATCACAACCATGTGTTGAAGTATATAGGTCCCAATTGACATAAGGCATATTGAAGTCTCCTAGGATAATGATCGGTAATAAGCTTGTTAGGTGATGTCGTAAAGAGATACCAATCTTTTCAGTTGCGGAGCGCGGAGAGCGGTAAAATAAACCGATTTTTAGTTTCTGTCTCTCAGGAGAAGATAATGTTGCCCACATATATTCGTTGTATGAATCATCTGATACAATGCTGTGCTCGATGATGTTAAACGGTTGCTTGACGTATAATATAACTCCACCTCCTTTTGAGTCGGTTCGATCCGATCGTATTACAAAGTAGTCTGAGATTGAGATTTCATTATCAGATATATCGTTGTTAAGACAGGTTTCGCTCAATGCTATAATGTTTGGGTTCATTGAATTAACGAGACACAATATTTCGTCAAATTTGTTGTACATGCTTAAACAGTTAGAGTACATGACGGAAATATTATTTTTATAGTAACGGCAGTGGTGAGGTGTCGCTGTTGGTGTTGAAATGGGATTGATGTTTACGTGTTGGATGCACGAATCTGTGCGGCGGAGAGTATCGATGGAACGGTTAGACGGATTCCGAGGCTGAATCGCGTATTCACCCTTCGCCGCGCAACTTGAAAATTTTTCACAATTAGATTTTTTTCACCGTTTTGAATTCTTTGTTAAAGCTCGTTCCTTGCAGATTTCAATCTGTTTCTATCTTCAGTGCTGGAGTCGGGTAGAAGTCTGATACTGGAGATTAAATCTGGTTAGATGGCCAGATCCGTATATATGCGGAATTGACGAGGCTTGGTATGTTTTTGAGAGCAAACTCTATAACTTATTGATATTGCATTCTCCCAAGTTTAAAATACATAGGGAAGTTTGTCCTTGGTTTGATGGGCTTCTCCTGTATCACTCACGCGCACGTAAACATGTGTGGATTTGATTTCGTTGTGGACAACAATCTTATGAGTCTTTTAAACAAATTAGGAATAGATTTACCACTCTCAAGAGAACGAAACGTCGTCAGTTTAAGGAGAAGCTGAGTTCTATGGATGGCAAGGCTCTATTCTCTTACATTCGCAAAATCAGAGGCTCGAATATTCCACTAGTATCGTTGAGGGATGATTCTCAAGGCGAGGTCACGTGTAAAAGTGTCATGGCAAACTTATTTGCCCGTGAGTTCTCATCGATATTTGGCTCTTCGCGGGCATTGTGTAGTTCTGAATCAGAAATGCATTCGACCGATCTAATCTGTCGTTTTGTGCTGAAGATGTTTTAAAGCTTCTCTGTAAATTAAAACCGAACATCGCTGCCGGTCCGGACGGACTTCCCTTAATTCTTTTGAATAAAGTTGCTCCTCAAATATATTCATATGTTTCCGTATGTTTCAGTTTTTATTCTCCAATCTCGAATTTCTTCACGTTGGAAGGAGTCCATTGTAGTTCCAGTGTATAAAATGGGAGATCGACAGGTGTGTAAGAACTATCGCCCAGTAGCCTTGATATGTATTATTTGTAAGTTGCTTGAAAAGCTAATAGTCAAAAACATATCGTCTGATTTGTAAAGCAATTGTAAACTCATTGACTCACAACACGGTTTCAGACCAAATAGATCAACAATAAGTAACATTTTGGTTTCTTCTAACTCATGGCAGTCTTTATTGGATGGACGAGTTCAATCTGATGTACTTTTTATCTCATGCTTTTGATTCAGTTCCACATGATCACCTCATTAATAAATTGAGGTCACTTAGTGTTTGTCCAATGATGTCGCCTGGATTGCAAATTACTTATGTTCACGCTCTTTCAAAGTACGTGTAGATGCAGATATGTCCACCTCATTCGCTATTCATTCTGGCGTTCCACATGGTGCTGTTATCTCCCCACTTCTTTTTATTGTAAATATCAATGATATCCCATCTGTAATTCGTTCTGATGTCGTTATGTATGCTGACTATGTTAAGATATGGCTGCGTATTAGAGACGGAAAGAACATTAAGATCCTGAAGATGATCTGACATGTCTAGAAAAATGGTCAGCGGAAAATGGTTTGAGGGTTAACCCCTCTAAATGTGCGCATATGTCCATTGGTTATTCACTAAACTAATCGTATGAGATAGGTTCGATTTAGATAGGTCGAGTGGGTGAATTCAAGGATCTTGGTGTGATGATGACCAGTAGCTTAAAAACTAATGTCCACACTAGATATATTTGTAATATAGGCTATCGTATTTTATGGATGTTTTTCAAGTCTTTTGATCGGATAAGTCCATCAATGTTCAAGCGACTATTTCGCTCTTATATTCTACCCATTCTTGAATACGGTTTACCTGTAACTTATCCACAGACTATAAGGGAATCCCGTGACATTGATAACTTGTTACGTAAAGTCACGAATGATTCCGAATTTCTCCAATTTGAGATATGCTGAACGTTTGACATCTCTACGTGTCGGTACATTAAAATATCGCAAATCGGCCATTGATTTATCAACTGCAGTCAAAATTGTTTTCGATGGCTTTGGTGGTCTCTCTAGCTTATTATCCGTGAATGATAGACGAGAAACTCGTGGGCATGTGTGGAAATTAATAAAGCCAACTACAAGAATTCCTGTTCACTATCGATTTGCAACCAGGGTAATTAACGGGTGGAATGCACTAAAGTGCCTTGATATCTCTAGTAGTATATCTAGTGACGCTATCAAGAAAGCCATAGAAGCCGAGATAAGGAATTTGCGACTACTATTTGATTGAATTTTTGTGTTGATGTTTTTTTATTTTATCATGTTTTGTAAGCGACACGAGCTTGTAGCTCATTTGCTTGTTTGTTATTATAATAATAGTTTATAGTATAAAAATACTATAAACTACGCAGTTTATAATATGTATACCATAAACCACAGTAGTTTATATTATAGTTTTTTATGGCAAAACATGTTTCATAATATCGTAAACTCCTTATATGTATCCAGCATACTCGCATCACGACAGTTATAATGTTTGTTATAAACTCAATATATTGGATTTATTCAACATAAATCAAAAGAGTAAATAGTCAGTAATCCACAGGTTGTAAATGTCAATTTTCAGAACAATTTTCTCCGCTTAATCGTAATCGGGTAAATATGACGGCATATTCCGTGCTCCCTTGTAGTGTTCTACATTTTGGTTAGGGTGCAGCATCTTGAGAATTTAACTTTGCAAATTGTACATGCAGATTTGATTTTGGAGGTAATATCCGTACAGGCGTTTTAGACATGATTTGGGGTATTAGTGGTTTTGTGGTAAGACCGTTACTATCCTCGATAAAATACAAGTCCTGGTACGATATCGCCTAATGAAGCATTTCATTCCCATCAATCTTCCAAAGTAACAGTAACGTATTGATGATTTATATCTACTAGTTTAGCTTTTTATACTCTTGGATCGTATTTGCTATTAATCACATGCTTTCTGGCAAGTCCATTGTCCTATACGAAGTAACTATAAGGCAGCGAGCTTCTATTGATTGTTTTGGGTTCATGATGAAACAAACGTACGTGTGAAGCACAATTCGTCGATGTGCATAAAAGGGATCTAACCATCGCAATTGATTCCCTCAATCTGTAGACCACATATAAATAGACAATCTACATTCTCTTAATGATAGTATAACGGTCTTTTAAAGGATTCAATTGTAACGCTCACATTGTCCATTTCCTCTAAAATTACATGCAGTAGTTCTGCTTGAGGCTACTCCGCTACTCAATAAATGTCTTGAATTCCCGAGACAAAGGGCACTCCTTGATTGGTACGGACATAATCGGCAACACCAAAATCACTAGAAATATGATCAAGACACTCGATTACTGTCTGTGAAGACATATTTGTATATGAACGCCCACGGAACCCTGCTATATTTATCGATAGCTACGAAGAGATAACGATAATTTGACGCAGTAGACAGTGGTCCTTTGATTCGATTTATATTCTTTCCATGGGTCGCGCTGCTTTTATCAAATTTCGCACAAAACGACCCTTACATTCAGCACAAATTTTACATTGCCCATAAATAAATTGCACTTCATTCATTGAGTATAGCAAATTCATGCTTACGTAATTATACATTCTGCGGATAATCGGGTGAATTAAATTAGTATGTATCTCAACCAGAGGATTCCGTTGAACAGCATTACATGACAAACGGGATAAGGATTCTGCGGAATAGTTGCTAGTACATGGTCTGTACTAGGTCAGTGACATCAGTAATGGGACGGTCTAGCGATATGTGTCACCGGTGACGTATTGATTCAACTATAGCCTGTGCCTCCTCAATGGAATCGTATAGTTTTTTCGACTAGGATAATGTTCGAGAAAAGAAAGCCACTGATCTAGTTGATGGCTTAACCTGGAAGAATCATAGTCATAAATAGTTTTGCTCAGAACATCACTCTTCAGATCATGAAATGCTCTAAAACATTTATACGACAATGGAAATGATTTCACTTTTACTAGTGATGATGATATTTTGACCAAAAATTTTTCAATCCAAGTAGAGTAATTGGAAAATAGTGGTAATTACTTTATGTTGAATAAATTGTTATAAACTAAAAATATGAACTTAATTTAGCATAAATCTAAAAAGTAAATAGTCAGTAATCCATAAGTTATAAATACAAATTTTCAGAACAATGCCTATCATTCTACCTTAACTTCTTACCTTTTATAATTATTCTGAATTTATTCCATATTTGGAGAACCTTTTACCGGCATCATCGGAAATTCAGTATCGCTTATTCAGTGTTGTACTTCCTAACAAACAAAGAGTCATTCGGCAAGATTACGTGATAGCCATTTACAGAAGTCATTTGCCCTCAAAGCATTTCCGCCTAAAACTATTATTCATTAGAATTGTCTGTCGGAAATGTTTATCAGAGCTTACTCTGCTTATGCCTTCATACCTTTAAAACAATTTGTTCACTTGACATGCATTTCTCCCCTTTTTCCTTTGTCCAGTATTATGAGCTGTAGCTCAACTGTTTCGTTCTAATAAATAACAAATATTTATTTTTATATATTAGAATATGAATTGCATTTCTCGTAGTGGTATCAAAATCTTAAATATAAGATGATGCATTACGACGTGCCCATTTAGATTATATTTTTAACTACTTTTGATATGTTAGTAAATATTTTTAGCAAGATTTATGAAAAGATATTATGTTAAAACTACGATAATGCAAATTCTATGTGACAAATTCTTTCTCGTTTTATACAGTTGTCTTCAGTCATTTAAATAAGCAAAAATTTGTAGTATCTTATTGCAAAAAAATTTCCATTTAATTTCATTTTTATAGAATTAGATTCACAGCGTTTCTATACGTGTTCATCAAGTCCTCAAAGCCTCCTTGCTTTACGGGTTTATCGAACATTGATACAACAGCTATACGAATAAAAACTAAAATGATGATCCCGAATTTGACACTAGAAATAAAAAACAACTATATATCCAAATCCGCGAGCAAATGAATGTATTCAGATATTGTTTAAATGTTTTAATTGATTAGCGCAAGACTATTTTTTCTTCAGCGTTTGTTCCGCTTCGTTACGGAGTCCGCCTTGAACGTGGCCGTACCATTGTAGTCGTTTTTCGCGAAGTTTATTGAGACAGCATTTCATATTGTTGATGCGACGGTTTTTTTACTGTTGGCTTGTCACGAAGTCCATCGCCAACCCTCCTTTCTCAGCACGGATTTGGGACCGGCCATGGCGGAGTTAGCGCAATACTAATTGAGTGAAGTTTATTCCATAGTTTATATATCTAATAGCTTATATTTGTATTATCTAGGTCGCAACCGATTTTTTAATGCTTATGTGACTTAATCGATCGGAACTTCGTAGGTGAAAATTATGTGGATACATGTTTGGAATTCTAATGTGATCACCTAACGAGTCACATCTTAAAATTGCGCAGTGACTGTTTTCTTTTTTCTACACCAGGGACGGATAGTCTTTGGTATAGGGCAAATATTTACAAAAATTCAGTACCTTAAAACAAAGAT
The DNA here is from genome assembly GCA_012934845.2 of Pomphorhynchus laevis. Classification (NCBI taxonomy): domain Eukaryota; kingdom Metazoa; phylum Acanthocephala; class Palaeacanthocephala; order Echinorhynchida; family Pomphorhynchidae; genus Pomphorhynchus; species Pomphorhynchus laevis. The sequence continues at coordinate 107,040 of WNNJ02002176.1, read as the reverse complement.
GTGGGGCCGCCACCCTAAGCACACGGCTCAGACGAGCGTCCAACGTTCGGCTCTTCGGTCCTGAATCCGTCATTTCTAGCAGAGGCTGTGTTCTTTACTGGGAGACTGCGGGCTGAACGATATCCTCGGATGCACAATAATGCTGACCGACATAGGGCAAATCCTATCGTCCTCTTCAAGCGACTTAAGCAACTGGTGTATCAGATGTTTACACATTTTAACGATTGTAAATGCGCGATTCGCTGCATTACACGCCTTGAACCTTGACCAACCCCACCTGAGGTCGAAAACACGAGGAATAAAATTTTCACGTTCCACTAAAGAAACGCGTTCGTCATACTTTGATCTTTTGCGTTCTTCGTGATAGCTGAATGCACTTGACATCATGGGGGAGTACGAAACGGCGAGATTATTGAAGATTGTGACGTCAAAAAAACCTCCGCATGAATCTACTCCCATACAATCCATTACATACAATGTCTAGCCTTGCCTCAACATCGCGGCTTGTTGTGGAATTTTAAAAAGTGAGGTGATCGCTGAAACACTCTAAGCTTGGTTCAATCCCGACTCCCCTGCAAACTGACGTTAATTCCTGAGCGATGTTGTCTCTTAAAATATTATGACGCATAATTTGAAAACCTCCACGCTTGCAAGACAAAAGATGCGAGAGACTTGTCTGCATTACAAACGCAACGTGATGGCAGGTCTGTCGGATCCCATGCATAACGTGTTGCTAAACTGTCCCGGAATTCACATGGCGAAAGGTGGTAATTCTCATGCTTTAGGGGGGTGAACTTAACCACGACAATGCCCCCATGCATCCACGAAATTTAGACTGCGCTGCACGTTCTTTCCGAGACCTTGTTTAACTGTCATGATACGGTCTGCAAAAGCTATTCTCTTGGCACACGCAATGATTTTGCAAATGTTTTGCTTGTGCTGTTTCAGCAGATTTCCCTGCAGATTCGATTTGTATGAAGAGCAAACTCTCTGAGAGGCATCATATTCTACACTGCTGATAAACGTTGGATCCAAGATCCCGATACCTCCTAAATCAATAGGTGAAGTTAGCACTGTTTTCAGTTTTTCACTTAAGTCTTGCTTTGTAAGTCTGGCCAGAAAATCCATGGTCGTAGCAATTTGTAGTGGACGAAGTTGATCTTCGCTACAACTAGTGGAACGAAGGAGCTGAGCACTTCCATTGGAGAGACTGTGTAAAACCCGCAAATGCTATGTGGGGGTCGATATCTCAAACTTCGCCAAGACACTGCACCAATCGAGTATAACCGTTTATTTAGTCGCTGATAGTATTTTTCATAAACATTTCCGTGCCTATTGCTAATCCCAGAATATTACAACCATCACACTTGATGTTAACACCCGGAAAGTTTGCACTTATGTCACTATGATGATGGTGTAAATGTAGAGATGTCTTGATGGTATTGGCGTAATAACCATAGTCTGGACCATGTTGCAATATTATTCCCCAAGCTTTTCTAGAATATGAGGGACCTAACGATGTTTGCATCAGCAGCGTATCATCGTTGGGTAATCTCTGGACATTCTTCCTTGATAATCCAAATAAGCGGTAGCGATGCCATTGCGAAACCAGTCATTGCGAAAGGATCCCCTTGGGTTACTCCTTAATGCAAGAAAATCGATTATCCACCAAGAACAAGCTGTGCGTCTAATGCGTAGATATTTTCGAACGCACAGGCCAATGCTGGACAGGTAAAGCGCATGTTATTAATCACCACCCCGATTTAAGCGATTGAAAGCGTTGCAACATTAATGCAAAATAAACCAGTATTGATATTTTTGTTGAACTCATCGCGCAAGGATTGGATTGCAAATTCTAGTCAACTGCATTGAAATGCGCAAAATTGCACATTTCCAACCGCATCTTGAAGATCGGTTTTGATTAGATTCAGAATTGCTTTACATATGATGCGTCGATCCACCTGAGATATTCCAATAGGTCGTATTCCTACTTTTTCTTTGGTAATGCAACTAGACGGGATGTTACAAAAGCTTCAAGATTCCCGTGTGGAAGTTTCACTAAGGCGATGCGAACCGCGAAAGCAGCCAGCAACTCTGCTAGATATTCAGAGTGTTTTCCAATGCCCTTAACATTCGCATCCATAGTAGCGCATCGATGCCTGATGAACCTGCGAATCCCGATATTGAGCGGGCAGAATTGATAATCGCGGCTCCGTCTAGTTCGAGAAATATACTTGGATGATGTGGTATAGCTTCCGGAATAAGGCGTTTCAGTAGAGCTCGTGGATTGACTTCGCATGCATCAGGATGTAGGTTCTCAAGATGGCGTTTAACGGATATATTGTTGATCATGACGTCTGGACGGAGTGTACTGTTACTCATTATCAGCTAGCAGACATGTGGCCGCGGTTAACTTATCTTTCTATACAAGGTTACAGTATCTTTGGACATCGTTGTTCAATAGATTGAAATCCATTGAACAACGTTGTCATACAGATTATCAATGGAAAGACAATTCTGTGACAAGTCATTTGATGGAGCTCCGCCTGTTTCATTCTCTCCAGTACAAGAATGTTGTTGTATTGCTCTGTAGCCTGTCTCATCTTCCCTTGTAGTTTGCGATCGGGGTTCCAAATTAATCTTACGAACACAGTTAGGCGCAGCACAGTTGATGCATGCTCGCTTTGCGATGCCACAATGGCACCTGACACATTTTGCAGCCACTGAGTTGCAGTTGCAACACTTAGCAGAAGTGGATGGCACGCCATGAGGCATGTACGGCCTGTCAATAAATTTGAACACTTGTATGATATATATATATATTGTAGTTTAATATAATCAAGAAAATTTGAACTAGTGATTATTACTAGTAATTATTATGTTATTAATTAATCATTTATTATAAATAAATTAATTATTAATAAATTTTAAATTAAAAAAAAATTAATTTTAAAAATTTTAATTTTAATTAAACTTCAAATTCCGTAATAATTTTTTTATTTGTAACAAATTTGTTTTTCTTCTGTTCTCTGTGAAATTTTAAGCGATCAATATGCACATTTTCCAGTTAAGAATTTATTCTTTAAAAATAAAAAGTTATGATTGTTTGAATAAAATATTTGCTGGCTATATGCGTAAGCCGTGTTTTACTGTTTAGGAGAGTACTTTTTTTAAGATTTGATATCATTACGTGTATTAATCATTGTATTTTGAACATCAATGTCACATCATAATATAAAATATGTTTTTCATTTTTATATTGATTGATATAAAATCTATATGGACCATAAAAAGTGTTGTTTATTTTCAAATTTAGCCACCACAATTCAGATATGTAGTATCACAGATGTTTTATTAAATGTAATTTACTTTTGTTTTTTAGTGTGCTATTTCGGGTAACAGATTTTTTACATTTTTCTGTTAAAATGTCGATATGACCCCGTCTATATACTTCCATAGCTTTCTTACATATCATTTAAAGTCTTAATTTTCTTACATACCATTTGAAAGCATTTCGTGTTTTTTTTTCATTTGGGTTTTTATTATATTTAAAAGTTTAAAGTGATTTGGGTAATTAACATATAAATATTTTATTATTCCGTTTCAGTAACCTAGTTACGTATTTATACTGAACAGCAATGATCTTTCAATTCTACTTGGTTGTGACCGCTGCACTTGTTAATGCATCTCTTAAGGACCCACGGCATTGCGAAGGTAATAAGTGCAATTTTAAATTACCGGTTTACGCTTTAATTTTATTTAAAACAATTAACGTACTCATCTGATTTACTGGTTTTTATATTTTTAAAATATAATTTAACAAAAGCATTTTAAACCAAAAAATATTTCGAATTTAATCTTATTTGAAAATTTGCTTTCTTATCAAAGCACTTTCGAGTCGACAACTATCCCTCCATGATCATTTTATAAATGTGCGATTTTGAAATTAAATATTTGTGATTGACTTTTTAGAATAACTTTCGCTGTATAAAGAAAATTACCCTGTCGTTAATATTTCATTTCTTCCAAAAGATATGTTTTTAGATATGTTATACCTAAAGTAATGTTATACTTTCTTGTAATTAATATTCTCAGTTTAATTTAATAAGTTAGAATACTTATACAATGACATTCCTTTTAATAAAACTAATTTTAATATATCACTTGCAGATGCTGTGAAATATGTAATGTCTAGGTTGAAGACATGTATGCAATTATGAACGATATTTAGCTCTAATTTTGTCGATTATAATCTACAAAAATATATTCTACACGTAAAAAATCATATATACAAGGTCATATGTATTATATAAATTCATACAAATTTATTCTTATGGATTTGTATAAATTTACATTAAACATAAATAAAATGTATATTTATATTCTTTTGGATTACTTTATTTAAACTTCTGAATTTGGTGTTAAAGCATGTTTAACACGAAATCATTGCCGCTTGTGTCCTCTACATATAAGCCGATGATCATTTTTTGAAGTAATAGCGTGTAAATCAGTATCCGCTGTACAGAGCGTTTATTGATTAAATCATGTAATTTAAAACTGCCGCAATATGGGAACTACTACGTAATTTTATCACGTAAGGGTATTCAACCATCACATAAATTATGGGTTTAAAAACGTGCAAAGAGGATTGAAGACGTTTCGGCCTTCTTGGCCTTTTTCAATTGTATGTAGTTATAAACAAAGAATTTTTTAACCAGACTGGTTGAAAATTCTTCACTTATAACTACATACAATTGAAAAAGGCCAAGAAGGCCGAAACGTCTATAATCCTCTTTGCACGTTTTTTAACCCATAATTTATGTGATGGTTGAATATAATGCGGTATCGACTTACGATCTGGGTCCGCGGTACAATTCGTTGAATATATATAAAGGTAGTTCTGTTTTTCGAGCTTTAAACACTGTTTAAGCGTGTGTTAAGGTGCCCACTAATGATTATTAAAGTCACGGTACTGATGAGCTCCGTTAGAGCGAAACGCGTCTACCGTTGTGGAAGTTTGTCGTCACACATAGGATGACTGGGCATACGTAGCGACTTTAAATATTGCGAGAATAATTCGGTTCTATTTCTTGGTCTGATGAAGATATATAGAATGCTGCCTGGTGTTTATGCTTCCTTGTGAGGAAATGATTTATTTACGAGTACACCATTTGATGTCTTAGGGCAGGTGTAACAACATATATATATATATATATATATATATATATATATATATATATATATATATATATATATATATATATATATATATATATATATATATATATATATATATATAATTTAAAATCAGATTGTATTCAACTGTGCTCCGGGAGATAATAAGCTCAGTTTTCATAATTGTCGATGTTTAAAAAACCGGAGTTCGATTACAAGTAGAGCAGATTTCCTTATCACTCCTAGACGAGCTGATGATAGCCGGCAGCACTCATCAGTAGGGTGAACTACTATCGGTCGTTTCGGCTGGCTTGTGATATTTTGTACGAACATTTTTATTGCGTAAACATATATACTTTATCAGTACCATGTACGATCCGGAAAGCACATGGTTAGTTTAAAGAGGTAATGCCCATGCTACCACGTGAGCAAATTCTCGGAGATGCCTTTTAATATATCACAAGGCAGCCGAAACGACTGATGGTAGTTCACCCTACTGATGAGTGCTGCCTGCTACCATCAGCTCGTCTAGGAGTGATAAGGAAGTCTGCTCTACTTGTAATCGAACTCTGGTTTTTGGCAACATCTTCAATTATAGATCTATCACGAAAACAATCCAAATGTTTTGTTTGTTTTTGTGGTAGATCTGTAATTGAAAAAGGCATTAGCCGAAAGTTTTTCTAATAAATTAAATCTTATTTACCCATACGTTTGCTACTATTCCATTTTGTTATCATATATAATGGTGTTGATTGGTAGGCTTAACTTCAATTCACGACTTTCAGGCGTCATGTCACTTCTAGACGACCACTTCAGCATCGAAATGTTGAAATATTTGGTAACACTCATCAGTAGTTCAAAGTGCCTACTGATTGTTTCGGCTACATTTCTGACATTGTGAATGAAGGCGTTTCCGACACTTTGCTTAATTGACTGAGGCTTACGCTCTTTTCCAGATCGAATTGATGTGCGGACCATCCTTAAACACTAGGCAGAGGTTGTTGCTGAATTTTCGCTGCGTTCGTTGGATCCTTAATGAATACGGCATGTATAATAGTAGTGCACGAATGTGTTGAGTAAACATCGGCGAATGATTTCTTACGAAATACGACATTTATATAAAATGGTGTTGCTTCATAGATTGGACTTTGATTCACGACTTTCAGTCACCGTGTCATTTCTAGACGGCCTTAGCATCGAAATGATAGAGTACTCGACAACACTTATTAGTACTTCATCCTATAGATAAACTTATTTTCATTTGAAGTTTGCCATTAAAGCAATTTTAAATCTAATATTAATACGTAAATATATCTAATAAATATCTTAGAAATATTTTATATTTTAGTTTGTATTGGAACTCTGCAAAAATTTGAAACGTGGGCTGCTGAGCAAAATTTTAATATTCGTGATGCTGGTAAATTTGAAGGTTTATTCCGTAACTTCTGTAAAACAGTGAAAAGCAAGGAAGAAGCATTTGTAATTATATTTTTATTTTCTTTACATATTTTTATTTTAATTTACCCAATTTAAGAAATTGTTTTTAAACATCAATTGCTGATCATTAACATACTCAGTGATCTGTATTGTACATTACAATGGAGTGCCTTGATGCTCCAGTGAAATCCACGTAAACCTTATCGAAAATGTACTGTTTAATCATCATATTTGGGTAATATACAGTTGGAAGGAGGTCCACAAGATGAAAACATTCCAGAAAATTGATATATATATAGTATGAGAGAACAGCTGTCGTTCTAGAATCTTAATAATTACATCTTGATAATTGGTTCATATATTATATGTTTTCCGTAGTCATTTTTATAAATCAAATCTCTTTACTGAAATATAATATAATTTTGAGATAAAAATTAAAAAAAGGTGTTTACGTAATGTTATGCTTAAGTAGAAACTGCACATTTAGTCTCTTTATTTAATAAAGAGACTTGACATATTTAATGAGAAACATGGTGTGTTCTAAATTTCGTCTCATATAGTATTTATCCAACAACAGTATCAAGCGCTTGATCACTTTGTTCTTTCGCAAAAGTTGTCTTTGTTATACACTAAGTGTTAATCATTTATTTTTTTATCAATATACGTACTTTCTACTATGTTTGAATTTAAAAATTAATTTAAATGAATTGATTAATTTAAATGAATTAATTAGTATGAATTAATGTAATATTAATATATAATAAATTAAATTTTAATTTCGCAATATTTTATTTAATTTTTTTGCATCGGTTAGCCATGTTTAAATATTTTCTATTTGTAATCCGATATATTTTGTATATGCCTGACAAATTTTTTCAACTTTTTTGCTTTTATATTCAAAGGACAAATATAAAGTTTATAGTCTTCAAAATAAAAACTACCATACTTTACCAAAGTATAGTAGTTTACCCTACTGATGAGTGCTTCCGGCTATTAGCTCGTCCATGAGTGATAAAGAAGTCTGCTCTGCTAGTAATCACGCTTCGATTTTCGGCAACATCTATATATATATATATATATATATATATATACTAAATGGTGTTGCTTGATAGACTGGACTTCGATTCACGACTTTCAGTCACCATGTCACTTCTAGACGACCACTTCAGCATCGAAATGATGAGTACCCGGCAACACTCATCAGTAGAATGAGGTACACACTGGTCGTTTCGGTTGCCTGTGTGACATTGTGAATAAAGGCGTTTCCGACACCTTGCTTAATTGTCTGAGGCTTTCGCTTTATATATTAAGTTAATAATATTAAGTTAATTTAATTTTACAGTCATTGTTACAAATGAATTTTGTTGATGACACTGCACTTTGCTTCAATCATATAAACCAACAGCAGCAGCACGCTACATTTCAGTATTGGTGGATCTCATCGACTACTGATCCAATATCTACGTTTCACGTTTCGGTCCTTTAAATATTGGGTTACGATCACTCGATTCGTCTGGTTTATTGGCATTTAGTTTTGATGAAAGACTTTCGCCTTGCAAATTTAATTGAAATCATTTCTGATTTCAAATTAAATCAGCGTTGGTAGAGGAAGGTACTACATTAAATTTGAAAACTACCTATTGTTCCTAATGATTGTTATTATCTAATTAGTCATCTATAGTTGACTTCCTAATTTTAATTTATTTAACTTCGCAGGCATTGCTACAATTGAAATTCTATGATGACACTGGATTTTGCTACAATCCCATTAGCCAACAGCAGTACCCTACATTTGAGTATTGGTGGATCTCATCAACTACTGATCCAACACCTACGCTCCATGGTTTTGCCCTATAAATGTTGACTGACGATCACTTGACTCGTCTGCTTATTGGCATTTAGATTTACTGAAAGACTTTCGTCTTACATTTTGCAAATTTTTAATTAATATCATTTCTGATTTCAAATTAAATCAGCGTTGGTAGGGGGAAGGATCTACCTTCAATTTGAAAACCTTCCTATATTTGAAATGAATTACTATTATCAAACTAGTCATCTATAGTTTGTTTCCTAATTTTAAGTTAATTTAATTGTGCAGTCATATTGTTACTATTGAAATTTGGATGACTATTTTTTTATTCTGCAAGCTACTCTAAACCTATCTATACGCCAACCGCAGTACACTACATTCCAGTATTGGTGGGCCTCATCAGCTACTGATCCAATAGCTATGAATTGAAAAGTTAAATAGCGTGACTTTAAAATTATTCTTAATGTAATAAAATAGTAGATTTTTTTATGCTATATACAACACAATTATTGTATCAAGCTCTCCAAATGTTTTTCCAAATTCGTTCACCCATGTTGAAAAATATTACTTCTTTTATCTTTCAAATTTAAAATAAACGACTACATACTTAAATATTTTTTTTACCACGAATACAGTATAAATATCAATTATGAATAAAATATATTGTGAGTTTTGAATCTTTGAATGAACAATGATGATTTTTACAATATCGCATTTAGTGTTATTACGTCGGTGCATTAGACACATCAGCAACATCTGTGATAAATGTGTTAGCTAAGCCAGTGTCGTATTATAAGCCAATTGAAAAGATATGCAAAGAAGATATTTACAAACTAGATCCGCAAACGTGTGAATTACGATACGGTTAGTAGTAGTATAGTTTGTAAATTATTGATGTTACTTTGAGTAATTTACCATTGATTTGTTCATCAAATTTCTTTATCAAACAATTGATATTCCTGCTTTTATCTGATTACATTAAACAATTTAATTTATATAGTTGAATTTATTACTCGTAATAGCATTTTAAGAAAGATATCCACAATGACGAAATCTCAAACAATAATAATTTTTATACCGATCCATGTGCTATTTTAAAAAGATTCGATCCCTACAATCTTATTATATATTGTTAATATTTGTGCTCTAATCATCATTGATGCAATTGTTCAAATGAAATGTCGTATCTATATTCTTCGATAATATACTAAGATTTGGCTGAGGGAGAAATCACGTTGTTCGTGATCTTTTTACGCTTAAATTCATTTGACCGTTGAGGTCATTAGAGGAAGAACGTGAACTAACCCATTAATGAGAAAAATTTCGACACTTAAACAAGCTAGTAATCTGCCCTAAAACTAAGGTTTTCTCATACCGTTTGATGTGCAGTTAAACCCACAATAAGATTTGCGTTTTGGTCATCACAATACACTAGCTAACCATATGCCTAGCGGTTCATGTAGCGAATTAATTAAAGGATTTCTTTTTAGCATACCGCCAACTTTACATAATAAACTGGTCCAAAATTAGATATATTATATAAAACTACTAGTGATTCCGTATTGATAGTCAATACGTAACTTGTTGTATTATATGTACACGGAGTTCGATTACTAGTAGAGCAGACAAAGTCTGCTCTACTATATATAAGAGATACTGCGAGCGTGTTTGCGACACTCAAGAAGAGCAAAGCGCTCTTAACGTTTGATTTTAGATTATAAAAATAAAGAATTTTTTACTGATTTCATTCAATATTTTTTATCGTATTATATGACGCATCCGGTATCAAGAAGGATCTCAGCTGGCTGTTCCAATCAAATATCTGATTTAAGTATATATATAATACAAAGTATATTATTTATTAATTTTGTAGCTAATTTTCAATGCGAAAGTCAGATTGTGTGACCTAGCAATTATTCACACAATAGATCCAATTATATATATGAAAATGTTAAAATGTTCGGCAAAATGCCTTGTTCACAAACTGTTCAAATCTCTTTTCAAAAGCTGTTTGTATATAATTTGTTTGAGAAAAATAGCAGGAGAGAACAATCTTTATTTGAAACGTTTCAACCCCAATGGGTCTTCTTCAGATATATAATTAGAACGGATGTGGCAAAGGTGCCGTTAGTAGTCATGGTGCATGGAATTGTAAGTCATAAAGGAAGAATTTTGTAGCTAATTTTCAATGCGAAAGTCACCTTGTGTAATCTAGCAATTATTCAATCTATATATAATAAATATAATGGAAATATAATTTTTTATAGCTTTATCATAAATGACCGAAATTTATCATTAAATGAATAATTTAGTTATTATTCTTACTTATTCGACCATATCTGTTAAATTATTTCATCTATTATTGAATAGTGTATGTGCTAACGCTAATTAAACTTATTATTATTGTATGCCGTATACCAGGGGTGTCAGACAAAAATAAGACGGCGTGCCATATTTTAATTAATTTCAGTCTGTCGAGTCGCCATATCAAATTCGTTAGTAAAAAATAATACATTCATTTGGATGACAATCAAAAACTTTTAGATTGTTATTTTTTAAATTTTTAAACAAGAAATATAATACAGAGTAATGATTAGTCATTTAATTTTTACTTGAAGATTGATGGCGAGTATTTTCTTTAATTTAATAATCAAAGTTAGGATTCAATTTTTTGTGTTCAAAATTTTCATAATGGAAGATAAATTTTTTTCTGGCAAACTAGATCTGAAGTTGTTTATATTAAGCTCTTCATACATGAGAAAAGTTGTTCACCAAGATAGTAATTCCAAACATGCATAAGACTTCCGATGTGTATATATGCACCTGTATACTTCTCTTTCTGGATATTAATCTTAAAATGGAATATTTAAAAAAATATTATCACAGTAAAAATGTTATGTAATAAATAACTTGGTATAATTGTATTAATAACAACTCAAAATGTTACAAATTGTAAAAATATCAAACAAAATCACAAAAATATAAAAGTCGAAAGTTTCATAAAATAATCTCACAGGCCGCATGCAGTTCGCGGGCCGCGTGTTTGACACCTCTGCCTTAAACAATGTAATAAATATATTATTTTATACAATATAAAACATGTTCTCAAATTAGTTTAATCAATTTTGATGTTATAACGTGGTTTCATTGTATGTGTGAATATAGAGAAAGAAATCGATTGGAATACAGTGGACTTGAAGAAAATGCGTGTTGGCGAGTTGAAAAAGATTTTGACTAAATGGAATGAAGTGTGTCATGCTTGTACCGAAAAGTCGGAGTTTATCCAGAAGATTGAATCGGTCAAGCATAAATACATCACAATTTCACCAAAATCAGCTAAAACTGACCTGTAGCTGATCCATCTTTTTTATTAAACTGTTTCACTGATTATGTTTTAAGGGATTACTGATTATTTTATTAATTTCTAACCATTCGATGATACAAACCTATTGCTGTTCGATTTCTATGTACTGTGATTAAAATTACCGTTTTAATATCGTCTCTTTATCGTTATCGAAAGGTGATAGTAACTGCTTAATTAATTGGATATGCCTTTGTTGAATTTATTATCTCATTCATCTTGTTGAATATTATAAATTTATTTTCTGGCGTTTACTCATCAATAACTGACCGATAAAACCATTTTTAAGTATTTTTTGTTTGTTCTACAGTGCCAAGCCAACATAATATTACATTATAACAACTTTAAATTGTAATACATCAGTATGATAAGTACATGAAAATGTTCCACACTTAGATGATCCATACTTTAGATTATCAACTCGATTTGAATCTGACTATGCTGGTATAAGTTCGTGAAACTATCGTGCCTCTAAAATTATTCACAATAGAAAAGTGACCTATTCGAACAGGCCAAAAATGTGTGGATAAATACCCGATTAATTTCTTGCTTGTTTAGTTTACGAACATACTGTTCGTAGAGCTCATTTAATGATTTATAATTGAAGAATTTATAAGGTCAAAGATGGAATTCTTTAGCAGGCATTGCATTGTTGACGGCTGATTAAATAATTATTATTTTTATATGTAGAAACAATGTATTTGTAAATTTAATCGAAATAATAAGACCAATGTGAATAAATTCGGTAATTATAAACCAAATATGTACTTAATCTGATTTCCGTTGGTATCATCATATAAGTTCTCTATATTTAAGTTTGTACATGTCATCAGTTATAACATCACGTTGTTATTTGTATTCACGAACAAACAAAGTTCAATTTCATTGCATTTAAGCCGAATGACTTAATGTAACCACGATAATGAAAGTCGAGATGGTCTTTACATAGTTAGATGCTATTGCCTATATATGTTGTTATCATCACCGGAAAACCAACATTGATTGGCTGTTTACAGTATAACAATGAAAACTCAAATTGGACTCAAGTCTAACGCCAAACAATGAGCATTCAAATTTAATTCCAGGTAGTCCTGGTGATAACAGCCCTTATTGAAGTATTGCGGTTTAACACTTTTCGATATATTATAATTAGTGTTTTTGATATACAAATTACATTATAAAAATTCATCATACATTATACATTATACAAATGCATTATCCAAATACAATTTATACAATTTTACCCTGTCACTTAATCGAAAAGAAATTAAGAAGAATATCTTGATTAAAATAAGATACTACAATTTTTATAATGCATTCCTAATTAACATAACGATTATAATTTCAGACGCATACACAATCGTGATGCGAATATTCAAATTGCAAAAATTAGTAACGTTTCATAACAATATTGGCAGCTATACAAATAGATTATTAACAACAAAATTATCTGCTGTGGGCGATGGTAATACGATGGGCAACAATGACCTTAGCAAAGTTGCTCAAATGGCTGGCCGTACTGTTAGAACTTCCTTAAAACACACACCATTCCGGTTTCATAGTCTGGCCACGAGTTTACGTTACATGGAAAGTGAGTCTTACCGAAAGTCCTACGGCGATGATCCAGTATGGATAAATTATGTTAGAAATTTTAAAGGACCAATTGTTCCTAACTCGACTCGTAAAAGCTGTGTTACAAAAAATGTTTTCGTTACTGGTAATCCATGTCCAATCTGTAGAGATGAATATCTTATCGTAGATGAGAAGAACTTAAAGCTTATAAAGCAGTTTATTTCCCCATATACACACGAACTATACGAGACCTCAGTTACATCTGTATGTCAAAAACAAATGCTTATGCTAGAAATTGCAATAGAGAGAGCACGAAATGCGGGAACATTGACTAAACCATTACCGGTACGGCATTATGATAACAAGTATTATTATTACGACCAGATGAATAAATGCATTGATCGTCAAGCTCTTGTTACGGCCGTCATCGAAAATGCGCAATAAAAAAATTAATAAAAAAGTTTTAACTTTATTTTGAATAATTTTTAAAATACTCTGGATTGCGTTCCACGAATTTATAGGAATCAGATCATCTAACTGAGTCTACGTATTTTGTTATATATATAAATTAAAAATAACGATACATAAAATATATAATGAATATTAAATAATTGTATAGGCTTTTATATAGATTATATTTATTTTAACTTAGAGTTTAAAATAAAAATCAATTTTTATGAATTGACTAATAAAAAACAGACGTTATATTAGAATAAGAATTAGAGGTCATCAAGAGGAACTGCTATGCTATCAGGTTTCGGCCCCTAACTCATCTATCCAACATAGCAAATATATGCTAATGATGTATTTCCTCTAATAAAACTCTAGTATCTTATTCTAATACAGAGTATATTATTTATTATCCATCCATAAAAATTTGCCACTTAAGAGTTTAAATTTATTCTTTATATTATTGTGTTGATTTATATATTTTACCATTTCCTGCTTGATGTTATTTTTATAGTAACCTACTTTAAAATATGTATCTATTAAATTATTTAAATGATTTTTGAAGAAAGCCAATATCATTACATATTGTTGCAATTCTTAAAATTTCATTATTTAATGTATTATATTTATATTATATGGTATGCATGAATGCTCATGCAAAAATATGTTTGTAAATTTAAATATGTCATCTTTACGATATAAATTAATAGTAGTTTTAGTTAATATTAATTTAATGTTCATATCTAGATATACACCTTCTTTATCATTAATATTGGTTTTGTTAAGAATAAGGCTTTCTGGATAAATTTGTTCACTAATTGAATAAAAATATTAGAATTAAATACACATATATCATCAATGTATCGAAACATATATTTCATATATTTATATTGTTTAGATTTAGTTTTTATACAGTTATGAACAAATTCATATTCTATAAAGCTTAAAAACAAGTCAGCTATAATTGGGCTACTATTACCACCCATTGGAACACATTTTACTTGTCTAAATATAGATGTCCCTACTTTTAAATAATTTTGATTTATCAAAATATTTAAGGATTCTATTAATTCAATTTTATTCATATATTTATGTTTACTCGATGGTTTAATTTTTGTTAGATAGGCCTTTAATTATTATAACATATATATGTATATCTGTTTCCGAATATAAGGTTAATTAATTTTACTAACGCTTCTTTAATATCTACTAAATCTAGATTTGTATAAAGCGTACTAAAATCGTATGTATTTATATTTTGAAAATTATTCCTTTTGTCTGTTCTAAAAATTCTTTTGTAGAATTAATACTGAAATAGTGTTTTATACCAGTATTAATTTCGATTACCTTGCAATATTTTTTGTGTGCTTTAATTACTTTAAGTATTTTATTCATATAGACAGAAAGTGGTTTAATGTACATTTAAACGCACTACATATGAACCTAGGTTTTATTGGATTTTTATGTAATTTTGGATTCCAATATAATATAGGTATAGTTTTATTATCTATGAAAAAGTATTTAAAGTACTTGTACGCATGTAACTATTGTAAAGTATACACATTACACAAAGCATTTTAAAAAAATTTTCGCCTTTTAATTATTAAACGTACATTTAGTAAGTTTATTACATTTCTGAGTATAAAATCTACATTATGTAAGCTATTACTATTAATTATTTAATTAATTATAATTAGGGATACGTTTAGATGAGTATTCATCACTTTCTGCTAAACACTATAAAGCATAAGCGATAAAATGAATGGGTTAAATAAAATAACAAAGGAACATATATACATTGTCTTGACATATGCATGTAGCCGCTGATCTCGGTATTGGGTCGCGGAGACAGCAAATATACTACTGCTGCCAGAGTGTATATATTCTCAATAACACAGCAAATTTCAATCTTGTTGATCAATAGGTCAATTGCGGATGCAACCTTTTTATTCTTATATCAATGAGGCCTTCTATGTTTAAAACACAACCTTTCAATAATATTGTCCTGTTTAATGTATACCTTTCTTTTTGGATTCACCACTCTACTGCAATCTCAAAAGCTCAAACTCATTATCTTGTTGTATATCAGTGATGCTTTTATGAGTCAGAAGTTTAAATTCACGGTTACATGCGCTATGGGCCGTAGTTGCAGCTATAAATCTTTATTTATAATTTGAATTTGGATATATACTTTAACTGAAATTTAAAAATTACAATTTGATCATCTGTGTGGTTGAGCATGTCGTTATCAACAGCGAGATATTCATCGAAATATTTGAGTTTCATGTGCCGTTTTTTTTTGAGAGCAATAAATTTAACCTTATTTTTATATGTAAATTAAATGAAGCAAAACACAATGTCAAACTAATGAGTGCCTTTTTTGTGTGATGCCTTACAAATCGATCAATGTTTTGAAGTAACAAATTCAAACAACATGCAGCACAATCCGCTGCTAAGTTGATCATGAAATTCGCCACTATTGTGAGCTTTTAAGCTCTTACTTTCACACTGCCGTAAATCACTTCACAATCGCGCCACACACTACCCTGATCTAAAGACCGTCAAAGTTTGTGTTCGCCTAATCATTCAGGTCGACGACGTTATCTTGTCTGATATCGTATTTCTGGAGGTTCGCTATTATTTATCCCTTCAGTAATTCCATCTATATCCATCTGATTTTCGTGCGAGATGTTTGCTATATTGTATTTTGATGTATTTGTTTGACTGCTTTGATCATCTTCTGAGTCCAGCATGGATATTGCGTGGATATCGGCGATAGGACAAGGTATCCCGGCAACCTCAATGACGTTTTCTCTTTGAATATCAGTTATTATACCCGTGTTCATTATTGTAGTACATCTAGTATCTTTCGGCTTAACGAATACTTGCTGTCTATGTCGTAATTTACTATTCCAGTGTGTCCTTATTATACTTATTCCACGATTCGATGTCAGAAATCCATAGTCATATTTGTACACTTCGTTCGTTAATGCAGTAGCTTGGTTTGTGCCATTTTTAGGAGACGCGTTGTACCAGAATATCATTTCTTGCACATATCCTGATGTTCGCGCACATATTCGTTTGATTGTGCGGTGACAACGTTCTATAATCCCGTTAGTGTTAGGCTCGTAAGCGAAACGATATATAACCTCGATCCCATTTTGATTGGCAAATTCTCAAAATTCTTGAGCACGAAACACCGTCACATTGTTCGCAATGCGACGGTGTCCGCGTTATTTCCCAAAATACTTTAAAAGTTTTGATATGATTTCATACGTTTGAATTCTTTCCATGTAGTAAATCGGCTGGGTCCGGCAGCAATGATCGATAAGTAATCCTGCCCCTTATAATGTGTAACGTCTATTGCAAGTATTTTCCAGTTGTTAACCTCTACTCCTAATTCTCCTTCACTCCAGTGTAATGGAGCTGGATCAATCGATTGACACTTGATACAATTTTGTACCACGTTATCGACGTCTTCCCGACAGACGTTCGCACCTAAAGATATCGCTAAATACAAACTACGATCAACACACAAATGATGCCTTTCGTGTTCTCTTCTAATACCTCCAATAGCAAGGTGAGCCGAAAACACGCGCGGGATCGAGTTTGTTATAATCTTGAACCAATCCGCCGGAACTCTAGTAAGTGTAACTGCTTTATTTGTAAGACTCGTGACTAAATCGATATTAAGTCTTAGCTTACACTCTTGCAAATATCGTATAATTACCAGTCTCCTTTTTAACAGCGCTGGCGAATTACCCTTGATATGTATCGGCTTCAGTTGTTCTATAGCAGATTTTACCCACCCATATACACATTTAGAATTTGTCATAATCGATACGCCTCTTAAATTCCAATCTAGCGCAAAGCTCAAAGCTTTAAAGATTACATCTAATTATGCCAAATTTATGTGATGTGGATCGTCGGAAACTCTTAACCATGATGCATCCTCGACTAAAGTGCCACCTATTTCGAGACACACGACTATCGCCAGGGAGCTTGCATCGCACCAAATGGTGCCCTGTTTCGTTATATTATTTACTTCCCAAGCTCCTCTCACCTGATCATCATCCTTTAACCTGTCAACAATCTCTTTAAACATATCTGATGTTTTCATCTAAAACTTCGTCCCACTGATACGCGTTTGCCATTCTTTTCAAATAACTGCAACATGGACGAAGCCATCTTGCAACAGAAAAATGTCCAATCAAACTTCCACGTAGCAAACAACAATCTCTTTGTTATTCCATCCACATATACGTATCTGATCTCCTTCGATCTAGTTCATATTAGATTGCCACGATCTGGAGAGATTCGCAGTCCCAAAACAACAGCTTCCGCCAAGGAACTGCATGCTTACATTCTAGTCCATACCGAGGGAGATGTCTACTCACATGCTTATTCAAAACACGATAATTCATTACTAGAATATCGTCTATTTAAAATATCGTTGAGCACGCTACCAACGAATCTAATGCCAGAATGTGTCGTAGAATGGAAACCATAATTTTCAGAGCAACATTTAGGCCAAAACCTAATCTTGTTAAGATGTAGTTGCGACCTTTATACTTGACGATTTGACATTTCCATATGAATTTATGAACACGAATTTGAAGGTAGGCAGAGCGAAGATCGAGTATGCTCACTGTTTCCAAATTGTCGTCATTCCGTTATCGTGTTGGAGCACACTTGACTTTCAGCTGAATGATTTGACACAAACGGATTTAGTTCACGAAGTCCAATAACGTCGTACTTTGTTCTTGTTAAAATTTTCAAACTGCCATTAAAGGAATGTATCTTTTTATTTCGCCGTAGTAAGGTTTCAACCAACCATTTTGTATAACATATTTACCTCATTATCGAACTCGTTAGTAATGCCTTGGCAAACTGAGTATTGCGATACCCGATTATTTAATGATGGTTCTGAACCCGTCCAATTCCATCTGATCTCCCAAGATCTTTTAAAGAATTTAGCCGAAAAATCCTTGTCGATCATCACATTTTCAGGTTTCTTTGCTACATTCGTGGCGTTTAGACATTTGATTGGTATCCCTCCAATTCGTTCAATGAAATCGATACAAATTAATACATCGTAGTTAGCGAATAAGCAGTCTGATTGCAATAGTCTCCATTGCAATAAACTATTTTACCGTTCATCATTTGTACTGACCTTTTAACAAGACGCCGCGTCGTATCGTAAGTCAAAATATCCCGCCGAACAATAGTATGAGAGCAGCCAGTATCGAGAAGTCCACGAACTGAACGATTATTGATAATGATTTCGATTGTCGGCAACGGAGTTTGTTTTAGAGGAGCATCAGATACTATGCAAATCAACGTTCCTCTTGCGAGTTCTTTGAACCCAACTTTGGACATAGTGGCCGAATAAGTCTATTTTCACCACAGTGATATCAGATCACCGACTTTCGACGTAATAGACACGTCTTACTTAAATGGCATGGTTTTCCACAACCAATACATCGTCGAGTTAAGCTATCCTAATTACTTAGATAGCAATGAACATGTGTGGACGCACTAGCCATTTCATTCAAAACATCGTTTTTGTTTTGAACTTGTACGAAAGCAATTGTCACAAGCGCTTCCAAATTCATGCTTCGAAAATTCTCCAAACTTTGGATGCTGGATTGAACTTTGCTAGGAAGTCCGTGCTGGATAACTATAAATCCGTAACAAAATCGGCAACACATTCACCGATTATTAATTGTATGTTCGAAAATTGCTTGTATGCATTTACAAGATTAGTTCCATATGTCAATTAAAGCGCTTTATTTAACGATTCATAAGTATCCCTCTGAGCTGACGAGGATTGTTCATAAGCGCTAAATGCGCTACCGGAAAGAAAAAAGGGCAAAATACGTTCAGGCTATGGTAGCTCTTGTAGATCGACGACGAGTTCGAATTTCTTTAAACATGCATCCACATTTCCTGATCCTTCGAACTTGTCCACTAACTCACCCAGTTTGACACTCATTTTTCGCCGAAATTGCTTGTAAGTTAAATGAAACAAAACACAATGCGAAACTAATGTTTTTTTTTGTGTGATGCGTTGCAAACCGATCAATGTTTTATAGTAACAAATTCAAACAACAACATAAATAAATATATTGTAAAATAAAACCAAAACCATAAGAAAAGAGATAATTATAACAATTACATAAGTAGTATATAAATCTTCACAGAATAATCTCTTGAACATATACTTCTGTCTTCATATACACCATCACGGCCTCAGGTCCACAGGGATCTGAGCCCCCGGCAGCATTAACGCACCGCCTGCCGACTGAACCATTTGGGGTCTCTAACCCCCCTAAAAGTCCAGTCGAGGCGGACTATGGTCAGTAATCGCGAGATTAAAAGCTTGAGGAACCTTAGCCTTTGCTCTAAGGGACGTCCTCTAGATAAGACGTAAGTACCCCAAAGGTGCACTCGGGTTTTCCCATTCAATGACAGATGCTGGACCAGTTTCAGAGCCCACCTAGCTCTCTTCAGGATACGTTTAAGTCCATCCAGGTTAGTTTTCGTTGACTAGTTCAACGTAACGGTGAACCCCAGATATTTTACTCGATTTGTGAAGATCAGGATGGTTGATGCTGCAAAATGGAGGAAAGTGCTAGTCTCTTAAATTTCTTTTTTTGTTATAAAGGCACAATGAAAGATTCCCACCTGCGATTTTTCAGAGTTTAGAATAAGATTGGATAGTGATAACTGATCTTTTAATCTTAAAATAATCGGCTGATGTCCGAGACTACATCTTTGCACCAGCGTCCAGAAAGCAGGGATGTAGTATCATAAGCACATACCACAATATGCTGATCGCGTTTCAAAGCCTTGAAGAGAGCAATGAAGCTAGCAAGATATAATATAGAAGAAAGTGAGGAACCTTGAGGCACACCTGAAATATAGTAGATCTAACGTGCATCAGTGTCATCCTCATAGTAGAATCTCTTGGTGTACAGCAATATCTCCACCCTGTTAACAATTCTCGCATTCAGCACGAGGTTCCTGAGAGAGGAGATAACGAAGAGAATGGAGATGCGGTCAAATGCAGCAGAAAAATCAAGGAAAACAGCCACAGCAAGCTGATGACTAGTATCCTGATTAAACTGATGCACTTCACCAATTGCTGAATGAACGAGCGCCCATTCACAAACCCATGAAAATTCGGTGGATTAAGTTACGCCTACTTAAATGGTAGCGAATTCTACGAGCGAGCGTTTTTCGTAGATGGATATGAGGGAATTTTAATCGATTTAGGCCGCAGGTCTTTTGGACATGAAACCGATTTTTTCTTTAGTAAAAATATACGTCGGCTACAATTGATGCCGGCTACATTGGATGGTGAGGCTAAAAGCATTGTGATGGCCACTTCTCTTCTTTGATCTGCTGCCAAAATCTGACAACCTCGAGATGAGAGTTGAGCGACGGATTGGGAGGTTCCCGGAAGTGGGATCCAGTAGATAAGGATATCCGTAACATATAAGTCCCTGCTCCTGAAGTCACCCCTAAGCGGGATTGGCTGGAGAGAAAGCGTGGCTCTATAATTATGTAGGGCTAGTGACTCCAAAATTATATCAAGGCCTACGCTACTAATCCATCAGGATTCCCTTTCCCGCCACCAGACAACTTCTCCTTCTTGAATATCTTACAGAAGGAAGCCTGTGAGGGATTAAGACCAGCAATACTAGACCTGCCCTTACTCAGCTGGAGCCTATATCTAGTACTCTAGTATTCATTCAAGAGAACCTGCCTGAAGGAAGCAGAGAGATTGGGAAGTTGTAGCATTTTTACTATGACCTTCAGTTCTGTAGGAGTAGGACTTTAAATGCGACCTCTCGTAGTAGTCGAACGGATCCCGGTAGCTCGCGAAGAGAGGTAGGAAATAAATTTTGCCAAAATATCATTTCCAATCCTTGGGATGAGTAAGATAGCTGATTAAAAGAGGGCCACTCTAATAGGATCAAAATATAACCTTCTAAGCAACGTATCCTCCTCTAGCCGCAAGCGTATTAGGTCATGAGAGGTGGTCAGCTGTTGGTGCGGCTGCTCAATGCAGATAGGATTTAACAACCACATCCTATGTAGCAGTAATGCGTCGAGGAGTGAATTTTTTGTAAAGCAATGAAAGGTGAGAGTTGGTGGTTTATATATAAGATAATCGTTCCTAGTTCTGTGGAGTGCTGCATTAATCCGACTAACACTTCAATAGTTTTAGTCACCGAGTAACATGTCGTAGCCGCTACCTAAAATTCGTACCGAGAGGCTACGATACTTCTGAATCTTTCCTGGCCGGATGTATACATTGGCTTTGCTGATGCGTTCACCGTTCTTGACAAGTGATATAACTAAAGAAGACATTGTTGGACACGAGTAGTTTAATAAGCAGAATGACCTTAAGGAGCATTTTACTAAGGTTAGAAAACCTTAAGAAGAAAATGTGTGTGGAGAGGTTATAAAAGGATTGAAGTGTGAGTAGATATGCTTAGTGATAAATTGAGTAATGTCCTGGGGTATAAGGATAGACGGCATCTCCTGATGGACTATAACATCTACATAACTATAAAGATAGAAGCCTTAGCGCAGAAGCACCTCGCGAATTCCACTGAAGAATATTCAGTGAAAATGGATCTTGAGTACTTTCACTGCGTTATTGTGACCAAAGTGGGACGCCCTTCATATAGTCAGAACCAGAGGTAGAAAAGTTTTCCTTCCCACTTATAGTACCAACAGTTGAAGTCGCTTGCCCACATGCGTTATATTTACTTCCCTCGATATTCTCGTAATTGCCAATAGCCCAAAGAGGACTTTTCGGAACGAGATTTATTGCTGCGATGGTCTGAGACGGTCCTGATCTCTTCTTAGATAATAATGGTTTCTTTTTAGTGTTTGTCATCCCTTTAGAAGGTGAAATTAGTGATTCGACCAGATTATTATTCCAATACATACCAAAGCCAAAAGGCTATTCAGGCAGAGTCCAAAAAAATAAAACAAAAGCAAATGGTCAGTCAACGTAGCTAATTAGGGTATTCCAGTGGTAGTGTTGAATAGCGGCATTGTTCACGTATCCATTTGTAGCATCGTGATTTAAACGCTCTCAAATTGGGGGCTGCAACGATTTATTCAGGCAACGAATTCCACATGT
Organism: Pomphorhynchus laevis; assembly: GCA_012934845.2. Taxonomy (NCBI): domain Eukaryota; kingdom Metazoa; phylum Acanthocephala; class Palaeacanthocephala; order Echinorhynchida; family Pomphorhynchidae; genus Pomphorhynchus; species Pomphorhynchus laevis. The sequence goes on along the minus strand of WNNJ02002176.1, from coordinate 84,072 downwards.
TAATTCCTCTCCTCGAGAGTCTATTGGTAATCTGCCAAATCCAAAATTATACAATACTCTGCTATGTCCCCGCAACTGACCTACCCGCCTAGTGATTACATCGGTGAGATAACCCACCGCATCATTCGACATATGCCATATACATAGCATTTCCAAGGATATGAACCTCTCACGTACCGACAACATCCCAATACGACTTAGACGTGCATAATAGTCAATACCACTTAAGCCAATACAGAGCCTCGTTCCGCGCCTTAGAATAGACTCGAGGTCTAATAGTTCTTGCTTAGTGACAGGGAAACAAGCCTGAATGCAGTACTCCAAGTGTGGCCTGACGATGAAGATGAATAACCTCTTGAACATGTGACAGCTTAACCTGAGGAATGCATTTTTAATACAATATAACGCCCTAGTAGCTTTACCTAGAAAGAAGTCGGTGTTCAACTTTGTTTTCAAGGATCTATGGACAATAATCCCTAAATCCTTATGATGAGGCACTTCCTTTAAGACAATATCTCCAATATAGTACCTAGGAGATTCAATAGGGCGACCTAGTTGCATGAGGACACATTTATCAGCATTCAACCGTAGTCCGGTAGAATCGTACCACTTGATCCGAGAGTTTAGATCATTTTGTAACGATACTCAATCAGCAGAATTTCTAATGATCGACCAAATCTTTAGATCGTCTGCAAAAGCTAGATGAGAGCATGATAAGCGGAGTAGCAGATCATTAATGAAGATTATAAAGAGCAGTAGGCCAAAGACTGATCCCTGCGGTAGGCCAAAATTAACATTCACCGAATGAAAAATACACTCCCACACAAACTCGGAAAGACCTATTAGATAAAAATTGCCTGACCCACTTACAAATATATAAATGGAATTCATAGTGATATAGTAAAGACACTATGCCGTCATGTGGTACCCTATCAAAAGCTTTCGAAAAATCAAGGAATATTGTATGAACCTAAAACCCAGCCCCCAGAGCATCATCCAATTTTTCACGCACAGTTAGTAGGTTAGTAAAGCATGAACGTCCGATCCTGAAACCATGTTGAGATTCAACCAATATGTGATTACGATCCAAATGATCCCTGATTCTACTAGCGATTATTCTTTCTAAAAGTTTGCAGAATACGCTAATCAAACTAATGGGCCGAAAGTCCGCGCAAAAGCTAGCAGGATGCTTTTTGGGAATAGGCACCACTATTGCACACTTCCAACTGTCAGGAATCCAAGATCTGTCTTAGCTGTATCTGAAGAACATAGTTAAATCATTGCTCAGTTCGTTCGCTAGGGATTTGACGAGGAAGGGGGCAATATTGTCTGGTCCCGGAGATGTAAACGGATCGAGCTTCATAACCTCGTTCAACACCTCCTCCACTCTGAGTGGGCGAACACAACACCAATGAGCAACCGGAACATACTTCCAACTAAAGTCATACGGTTTGTTAGAAGTCAAAGCCTGTACCAAGAAGCCATCAGCTAAATGTTGGGCGATTAGAGACGGATCGGTCAAAGTTTCAGTTGGCATTTGGATTGAGCTAATTGTGGCGACAAGAGTTCTGTTGTTTCTTACATAAGACCAAAACCTCCTAGGATTCAAAGATGCATCCCTGGCGATACTATCTTCGTATCGCCAGGGATGCTATCTTCGTATCTTATCAACAACTTCGTTACCAGGTTTTTCATGTAGGCCAAAGAGGCTTGGTGTTTTCCATCAATGTATTTCAATATTTTAATGTCAGACATCCTGTTGTTATTATAATTCCTACATGCAGACCCGCAAGTTTCCGCGAAACTTTTTAGTTTCACAACATTCACCATATGTCTATTCTGATATGCCTTGAAAGCATTACATTTCCTAGTCCACGAAGGGTGGTCTCCGTTACAGTTTTTGCAAGCCGGTTTTAGCTCACATTTACCTGTGTGATTATCAGAGGAGCCTCATACCCCGCATTTATGTGGAAATTTGCAGCCTGTTGCCCAATGCCCCCACTGGTGACAATTGTTGCAGTGGGGTATGTTAGCGAGTCGAAGTCGATCATTGTAAATTTCAAATTGTGTCACATAAAGGGGTTGAACATGGAATTAGAAAGACGAACTGCTTCGTCAATCGAAGCCTGACAGAAAGCCATCGGTATAGGTAGCCCTTTCTTCCATTTATAAATCGCAGATTTCTAATATTGAAATCATTTTTTAAGTGCTGAGATATCAACCTCCGAGAAGAAGGTTAGAATGTTTGTTACTTTAACTGTAACCTGGATCGGCTTGAAGGATAAGTCACCCAGATCTGCATATCTACTCTTAAAGAAATCTATGTACGCGTTTGCGAGATCTGCTGAATAGAAAGATATTTTTAATTCCGTTTCATAGCATTTGATAGTGTTAAACAATAATCTTTTTTAAATTGATCTGCAAAATTGCGAAGAAATACTTTGAAAAAGTTTTCTTTCGATAGGCACCAACAACTTGATGCATACTAGATTTGATAGTGTGGTTATCTGAGGAGTTCCCCCTCCGTTTTAGAATCAGAAAATGAAACAAATTCACTTAAATCATCCTTTGTATTGCTTGTAAACTTCATATTTACTGAATTCTTTGATGTATCGATGTTAACTGCCATGAAACAATATGCAGCACAATCCGCTGTTAAAAGCATTGTGACGACCACTTCTTTTCTTTGATCTGCTGTCAAAGGCTGACAAACTTAAGAAGAGAGTGGAGCGACGGATTTGGAGGTGCTCGGAAGTAGGCCCCAGGAGTTAAGGAAATCCGTAACAGATAAGTCCCTGATCCTGAAGTCTTAAATTAAAGAATTTACAGTTCCACTCCGACAAAACTTAAGGTCCTAGTAAAAATGCTACAACCTCCCAATCTCTCTGCTTCCTTCAGCCAGGTTCTCTTGAATGAATACTAGAGTTCTAGACATAGGCTCCAGCTGAGTAAGGAAATGACGAGTATTGCTGGTCTTAATCCCTCACAGGCTTCCTTCTGTAAGATATTCAAGAAAAAGAAGTTTGTCTGGTGGCGGGAAAGGGAATCCTGATGGATTTGTAGCGTAGGCCTTGATATAATTTTGGTGTCACTAGCCCTACATAATTATAGAGCCACGCTTTCTCCCCAGCCAATTCCGCTTAGGGGTGACTTCAAGAGCAGGGACTTATGTTACGGATATCTTTATCTACTGGATCCCACTTCCGGGAACCTCCAAATCCGTCGCTCAACTCTCATCTCGAGGTTGTCAGCTTTTGGCAGCAGATCAAAAAAGAGAAGTGGCCGTCACAATGCTTTTAGCCTCACCATCCAATGTAGCCGGCATCAATTGTAGCCGACGTATATTTTTACTAAAGAAAAAATCGGTTTCATGTCCAAAAGACCTGCGGCCTAAATCGATTAAAATTCCCTCATATCCATCTACGAAAAACGCTCGCTCGTAGAATTCGCTACCATTTAAGTAGGCGTAACTTAATCCACCGAATTTTCATGGGTTTGTGAATGGGCGCTCGTTCATTCAGCAATTGGTGAAGTGCATCAGTTTAATCAGGATACTAGTCATCAGCTTGCTGTGGCTGTTTTCCTTGATTTTTCTGCTGCATTTGACCGCATCTCCATTCTCTTCGTTATCTCCTCTCTCAGGAACCTCGTGCTGAATGCGAGAATTGTTAACAGGGTGGATATTGCTGTACACCAAGAGATTCTACTATGAAGATGACACTGATGCACGTTAGATCTACTATATTTCAGGTGTGCCTCAAGGTTCCTCACTTTCTTCTATATTATATCTTGCTAGCTTCATTGCTCTCTTCACGGCTTTCAAACGCGATCAGCATATTGTGATATGTGCTTATGATACTACATCCCTGTTTTCTGGACGCAGTTGCAAAGATTTAGTCTCGGACATCAGCCGATTATTTTAAGATTAAAAGATCAGTTATCACTATCCAATCTTATTCTAAACTCTTAAAAATCGCAGGTGGGAATCTTTCATGGTGCCATGATAGGAAAAAAAGAAACTTAAGAGATTAGCACTCTCCTCCATTTTGCAGCATCAACCACTCCTAATCTTTATGAGTCAAGTAAAATATCTGGGGTTCACCGTTACGTTGAACTAGTCAACGAAAACTAACCTGGATAGACTTAAACGTATCCTGAAGAGAGCTAGGTGGGCTCTGAAACGGGCCCAACATATGTCATTGAATGGGAAAACCAAGTGCGTCTTTAGGGTACTTACGTGTTCTCTAGAGGACGTCCCTTAGAGCAAAGACTAAGGTTTCTCAAGCTTCTAATCTTGCGATTACCGACCATAGTCCGCCTCGACTGGACTTTTAGGGGGGGGGTGAGAGACGCCCGAATTATTCAGTCAGAAGGCGGCGCGTTGGTGCGGCAGGGTGCTCCTATTTCTCTGGACTAGAGGCCGTAAAGTTGACAATGGAGACTACCTGAATGAAGAGATAGAATTATAGGGAAGTAAGTCTTACTTATCTTGTTTAACTTATTTATTCAATCATGTATTTCGTTAAGAAAATCTATTATTATTGACACGTCAAAAAACAAGCTACGCTTGATTTATTAAATTATTTTTTAACTCCTATATCTACCAGCTGTGTGAAGACTTTGATTGTCTCCTAAATAATGCTGTTTGATAATGACCTTTGTAAATTTATTTAAAATAGTACTTGAGATTTTCGAAAGATATGAAATTTTTATAATGTTCACTGAAATTTTCCTGCACTAGAATCTAGTTTGAGATTTGCAAAGGCTGTAGAATTGAGCTTTCACTATGTCATCATAGAAGTTTCGTAAAATAATACCTCGTTTGAAATTTGCGAAGACGTCTTACAATGTTCTCAGTGAAGTTTTATTGAACAACTACCTCGTGTGAGATTGTTGTTTAGTCTGCCTCTTACAATGTTCTCAGTGAAGTTTTATTAAACAACGACCTCGTGTGAGATTTGTGACTATATAATTGCCTTTTTACCATTACCTATATTTGAAGTTTTACAAACTAGAACCTAATTTGAGATTTGTGAAGACTATCGAATTGACTTTTCACAATTACATCTGGTAAGTTTAAAGTGTATATAATTATTTTTTCACAATGACCACTGGAAAGTTTTGCCAAACTAGAATATGGTTTGAGATTTGCGAAGATTATAATTTTCGTTTCAAATTATTTTTTGAACTGTGACGTTTTCTTAAAGCAGAATCTCTTTTGAGATTCGTGAAGACTATCGAATTGCCTTTTCACAATGGCCTCTATCAAGGTTTTCTACAAAGATAACTCGTTTGAGATTTGTGAAGACTATATAATTGTTTTTTAATCACTAGCTTATGTAAAGTTTCGCTTAGCTATGACCTCTGTTGGGACTTGTGATGATTGTAGAATTACCTTTCCACAGTGACTTTTTTAAAGGTTTGCAAAACTATAACCTAGTTTGAGATTTGCAGAGACTATATAATTGCAACTTCATAATGACCCTTGTGAAGTTTTCAAAAATAGTACTTCGTTTGAGATTTTTGAATTCTATAAAATTGCTTTTTCACAATTAGCCTGATGCTTTAGAAGTTTGCATTTTTATTAATTCTTTTTTATCATAAATGTTATTTCTTTTAATAGCTATCATCTGGTAATTATCGCTCAATGTGTGGATTAATATGTATAGACAATAAATAACATGTTTTCTTTAACAAGACAGTAACTTTCGGTATCACTCTATCCGTCCTTATTAGTGTGAACAGTGGGAAATAATTTCTACTTCCTCCCCAATGTTCAGTCATCACTCATGTTTACTGCTAATGTAAGTAAGTAAGGGTTTTGTAGAAAAAATGCAAACAGTTAAATAAGACATGGTCAACAACAAAATAGTCATAACGCCAAATCAACAGATACCAAAACATCGAATTTAATCAAACCGTCTTCTTTCGATCTTCTCACGGCCTTAGATTCAGGGGGATCTGAGCCCTGCAGACAATCCAACACGCCACCTTTCGACTGAACCACCCGGGGTCTTTCACCCCCACCCCCTGAAGAATCCAATCGGAGCGGACTATTCTGGGTAAACGAGAAACAAGGAGCTTAAGAAACCTTAGTCTTTGCTCCGTGGGACGTCCTCTCGAAAAGAAGACTAATCCCGAGATAGCCCAAGTGCCGCAAAGGCGCACCTGGCTACTGCTAATGTGTAATTGAACACTACACAACAATCACGCTGTTTACGTTTTGTCCTTAAGGGACTCGTTTTTATTGAGTGAACAGAATGTGTATCACTGGTAACTTAACAAATGTGTACACAAATAGGGACCGAATAAAGCAAACAAGGAACCGAATATTTACAGTGATTTACGAAACAAATTTATATAATGAAGCATTACAAAATATTACATTTGCCCTATACACCACAATGAGTATTAATAATTAAATAAGTGTGTCACTCAAATGTCTAAACATACCAGACGACACATTTTATCTATTGTGTTAGCATACTTAGTCGGAAACGAATTTGCACTAACTTCACAGTTTCATGTTATGTTTTTAGTCATATAGGTTTTACATATCTCTTGTAATCTATTGTCTATTAATATATTTATTATATTAAAACGTAATATTATCAGATTTATGACGGAACCGATATATTCAGTGCATGTTTATACACTTGTAAAACGAAAGTATAACTGTAAATTTAAATCTATAAAGATAATTTGCCTTACATTGGGTCTACAATACATTGAACAAATTAGTAACATTCACAAAGACTTTAAATGCATATCGGCTGCTTTTGATAATACTGTGAAACATAAGGTAGTAGAATAATATCTCTAATACATGTTATAACTTTCGCAATCATCAGCGTTAAAAAACAATACTGAAAGCGAAAAATGTTCATTCTGATAGGAAAAAATGTTGAACGGATACTTAATACAAATGATCATCTGTTTCTACAGGTTGAGTTATTACACGAGGACAATCAATCAGATCACTTAACTGAAATTATAAATTTTATACATAATACATAAATTAAAAAACGCTAATATCATTATCTTAATTTTTTATAACCGTACTGTTTTAAATCAATCAAATAGCATTTATCAGAATTAAGATTAGAGTGATCTGGAAGAACTGCTACGTTGTTACGTTTCGGCCCTTATTCCTTGACCCAACATAGCAGCTAGCCTAAATACAAGGTAATAATGTATTTCATCTGATGAAATTTATTTCAATCGCACGAATTTCCTCATTCATATCTCCGTGATTTTTATGATCGTATTTCGATATTATAATCTGTTCTTTGTTTAAAACCAATCTAGAAGAACAATCACTTGTGCGGCAACGCCATCGCACATTTCCACCATTTTCCAATTTTCGATCCGAGTTAAAAAGCTTATTTTCATAGATAAGTAATCTTGATTTTCTCTGAACAAGCAAAAAATGAACTGAACCTGGCATAAAGGCTGAAATCAAATTTATTTAAAAAATGAAAATACCACATAAACTCGCCGTTATATATATTATTTTATTTTATGGTCTAGAGGCTTACTAGTTTAGTCTCATTCGTTAGTTTGCTGCTTTAAACGACACAAGGTTTAGTCAATGCATTTATGGTTGGCACAAAATATTTGGCTCTCAAAAAGCTTAAAATTTAAACTTTACGTAAAATCACCATCAAAGTAAAATAGTACAATGCACGATGTTATCTTCTACTGCGTTCAGTGATAATAAAATTGTATAAGCTTAGCGTATTAAACGCGTTTCGTATTACTACATGTCAGTTTGATAATAGGTGTAAATGCATACTTGGGTATTTAAATATTTTTTAGGTTCCGCTTACGTCAAAAGCATTGTGAGGTATATAGATAAGGTAGTCTGGAACAAATGTCCTCAGGATGTTGCCTGCTAAAATCCAACAACGACTAACGATAATAATGTAATTTTGAATATAGCTTGCTAAAGTATATATAAGGTGCTTCAAAGGAACGGTATCATTACTAGTTGGATATTTGTGTGTTTAGTCATTACGCTTAATTGAATTGTTTTGTAAAACAAGAGTTTAATTTCATTTATTCCTTTGATGACTCAAACTATAATACCAACAGATGCTAAAACAAATAGCTAAATTGCCAGCAGCAAACATTAAACTTTATTACCAATTTAAGCTTTACCACCAGATCACCACCGCGAATTCTTCTTAATTTGTGAAGGATTTGGTAATAATGCACATATCCATCCGGAGAGCGAGTGGCCCATATAGTAAATATTAATATAAAGATTTTCTTAAATAACCAATATTTGTGTTATATGACAACTAAAAAATAAAATAAAAAAGAAACTTGTATAAAAAATACAGGAATAAAAAGTTAGTTAACCAGTCGCGAATAAAGTCTTCACCAATCTTTAAGGCCTCAGTTCCAGCGAGATCTGAGCCCCCAGCAAATCCGACACACCGCTCTTCGACTGAACCACCCGGGGTCTTTCACCCCCCCCGAATAATCCAATCAAGGCGGACGATGCTCGGTAATCGCAAGATGAGGAGCTTAAGAAATCTTAGTCTTTGTTCTGAGGGACGTCCTCCTGAAAAGAAGACTAATCCTGAGATAGCCCAAGTACCCCAGAGGCGCACTTGGGTTTTATCTTTCAATGACATATGTTGGGCTCGTTTCAGGGCCCATCTAGCTTTCTTCAGGATACGTTTTAGTCTATCCAGGTCAGCTTTTGCTGACCAGTTCACCGTAATGGTGAACCCCAAGTATTTTACTCGATTTGTGAAGGTAGGGAGTGGTTGATTAGTCAGGATGGAAGTTAGAGCTGAGAGTGTTAATCTCTTAAGTTTTTGCTTTGTCGCAGGGGCGCCATGAAAGACAACCACCTGCGATTTGGAGGAATTTAAAACAAGGTTAAACAAGGGCAGCTGATCATTTAATCTAGTAAAGAAACGGCTGATGTCAGAGACTACATCTTTGCATCTGCGACCAGAGAACAGGGCTGTGGTATCATCAGCGTATACTACAAGATGTTGATCGCGTTTGAATTTTTTGTAGAGTTCAATGGAGGCAGCAAGATACAAGATTGGAGAAAGTGGGGAGCCTTGAGGCACACCTGTAATAGGGTAGAACTGACGTGCATCTGGGTCGTCTTCGTAGAAGAATCGCTTGGTGTACAGCAATATTTCCACCCTGTTAACAATTCTCGCAGGCATCAAATATCACAATGGAGCATGTAATAAAATTTATTGCGGTTAAAAGCATGCGGTTTTTCATTGCTGGTTAATTGATTTTTATTTAGTTTATTATAGTCGTGTAATTACTAACATTTGAAAAGCATTACTGCACGCACACACTGTTAATCGCCGCATGAATAAAAAACATATTATCCCAAAGCCATAGTTTCGATCTTTACGTTTTTGTTAATGTCGTATCAGTATATAATTATAATATACAAGTATACAGACAATTCTCGGTTTACTGTCATTTGCTGAACAAAAATAGACGAAATAAAAATTGTTTTCTGGTAGATTTGGTTGAAGTTAATATCGACCACACCAAAAAATGACTCACAAGGCTGCTTAGCCAATGTCGCAGTATTTTGGGATCTATTACGGATCAAATTAAAAATTGTCGCTACAAGGTCCTGTCAAAAGACTAAAAGATGTGCCAATAATTTAAGACTATAACATTTAAAAAAAATAATTTTTTTAATTTATGTATTTATTTTAAAGCTTGTATTGATTAGGAAACAAAAATTGCTATGATATATAAATACATTGTTTAGCAAAAGGAACACATTTTTAAAAAGTGTCAACCAAATGATGAAACTGTGTATATGTAACAAAGATGTATTTCCTTAACCCGCACATTTTCTAACACTGAAACTTTGTTTCAGCCTTTAAAAGAAATAAAATTGGGCGTATAAATCCCAGATATCAAGCATATAAAATGTACATTGTTGCATTTATAACTCGTCTAATTATTTGTGCTGTTTCCACCCGAACTAATTGTAGCTTGAACTGGAGTGGAAAGTTTGTGATTAGACCGCAAATGGGAAAACCAATCCCTTGTTTGTTCAAACGTTTCATTGCATAATATACAACGATGTGGCCGTTCACCACTATCATGAGTTTTTACATGAGAATTGAAATTACCAATGGTTCGGTAAGATTTGCCGCATAGTGGACATCGGTACGGTTTCTCTCCTGTGTGTATACGAGTGTGAATTTGAAGATCACCTGAATTAGTAAATCTTTTTTCGCAGTATTCACAGCTATATGGCTTTTCGTTTGTATGGCGACGAACATGTATCTGAATATTGGTCACTATTTTGCCACAATATCCACATTCATACCGTTTGAAGTTTCCAAGTTGTCGTGAGTGAAACTGAGTGTTCGGAACGGATGTTGTTGTGGACGTTGCGGTTGAAGTCAGTGCGACTGGATTTCTCTGTGTTATCTGAGCTGGATGAGATTGATATATGGGTGAATTAGGTTGTGTTTTTGTTGCAGGCATCATACTACCTACCGATGACTGCTGCAAACTATGGTCGACAATATTCTTGCCTGTAATAGCAGCGGTAGAAGTAGTAGTGGTGACGGCGCGTAGATGGCCCATCATTGTGCGATCCTGTGACATTATGGAAATGTCACCGTTACCGCAACCACCCTTGATTGATCTATTTTCTTCATTGATGTAAGTGGCCCCGCCGCCAGGACTACAATTGTAATCCAAATGAAAGTTTCTCTCAGCCGTGTTCATTTCAGCAGCTTTCAGTGAAGCAACATTATCGGCAGAGTGATTCGAAGGATACTCGTGTTTTATTGATGTGGTACCGCTGATTTTAGAACGATGCCTTCCGCTGCCACTGCTAAATGTAACAGCACTATCATTAAGAAGAACATTACAGGGATATAGTTCATGATCATGCTCAGAAATGGACGAAAAAGCCACGTTATCACCTTCTCCATCCTCGTCTTCATCTACCTTGCTGCTTCTATCTAACCTATTTCCAAATCGATACAGCTCTTCATGTCTTGAATTACGAATCTGGTTATATTTGAGCGAAATGTCCTCGTCATTCGTTTCACTTTGATTGAAGTCATAAATTTGAGTTGATTTAGTCCGATGGTCTAATATATCTGGCAAACGAATACGCTTGTTTGAAATAATTTCAAAAGAGGATTCACCTTAATAGAAAACAAAATATAATCATTATCTACAATAAAATACAGTAATTACTGCTTAGAAACATTACTACTTGCAGATAGTATGTATTTATATTACTATATTACGCTGACGTAAATTTTTAATTATCAACACCTAGTATTATGGACTTTATGTGAGGTAGATCTATTGTGCACTTTTTAAATCTGCTATATTTATAATAAACGTTATTCAACTCCATACACTCTGACTCAGAACATATCAGCACTTAGCCTCTGATATGTTAAATTATCGTTTAGCCTCCTCCTCCTACTACTGTGTAATAATATACGTGGGATTATCAGAAAGCTGTGAAATCAGCGTTCCTTTTGGACCTGCAGTTCCTAAGTATATGAGATATATCAATATAAGAAACCACAAAAATATATAAGGATTTATATGTATTTAGGAATTTCTAGCTCTAATGAATGTTTAGCATAGTCTATAAGACGTTAGGGCACTGACAGAAATAACCTAGGTTCAAATCTTAATTGGAACTAGGGTTCAAAAGTAAGCAACGCCGATACACAGCCTTCTGATGTCAAAATCGGACGAAACAATGCAAACATGCCAAAGTCTAAAATTTGACATGCTGTGTCAGAGTGTACGTATATCGTCAGGTATCGTGCCATATAGATTGATATCCCTGATAGTAGGGATCTGTCAGTAGTGCAAACACATATAGAATATGCTGTTTAATAATGACACATACTAGTATATATAGCTTTCGCTATTTGCTACTTTTTGTACAAAAGAAATTACTGTGACATAAAAGTCGGTTCTTCGCTTATATGTATTTATTCGAATAATGGTTAGATAAGTTTTGTTATTTATTTATATGCAGGGGGTTTCAAAAAACTCCGGTAATTATATACATTTTACAAAATATAATGGAATCTATTTATAAATAAGCATCAATAATACATCAATATATTTGTTGTAGTATGCTAAGATGCTAATTAGTGAGAGTTGTGTTCTTTAACAAAATATCAAATCAGCTAACTGAGTCTACGTATTAAATATAATTATAAAATAAACAAAACATAATAATGCTAAATCAAAATTTAATAATTAAATATAATAATTAAATAAATATCAAATATAATAATTTTTAATATATTATTTATTATTTATATATTATTTATATATTATTTATTATTATATTATTTATATTAAAATATATTATTTATATTATTAATTATTTATATATTATTTATTATATTATTTTTTAATATAATATAAAATTAATTAAATATAATATAATATGTTTTTAAATTAGCAGATAGCTACATCAATATACTTATGACAGTGTGTTAAGACGCCAGTGGATGAGTATCATTTTTACGCTACTAATTAGTCCCTTCAGGACGAAGCAGGTGTCTAGCGTTGTGTTTGCGCTTGGTTACGCATGCTTTGAATTCATTAGATGACTGAGCGCACACGTGGAGCAAGTAGATGGATTACTTTTCAGTTTTAATCTTAAACTTTATGAAATATAAATGGAATATATCGTGGATTCTGGGATGGTTTTGTATATTATACTTTAAAACGAAATATAATTAAATCTAATTATAGATCAGCAGAGAACTACATAGATTTACTTGTGTCAGTGTGCGTTAAGATGCCAGTGGATGGAGTCACGTTCACGATACTGATGAGTTCCATAAGCACTAAACATATGTCTAGCGCTGAGTTGACTTTAGATAACGAATAGTTTGAATTTACCGGATGACAGTGTGCATGCGTAAAGCAAGCAAATTTAGTATCACCTATTTATTTAGAGTTAAACTCTTTGAAATAGAATTGTAATCTCTCGTGAATCCTGTGCTGGTTTTTTAAGCTTATATATTTACAAAATATTATAGTGAATACGGATCGATCAGCAAAGAACTGCATCAACATACTCGTGACAGTTTGTGTTAAGGTACCAACTGATAGAAGTCATGGCTACTAATGAGCCCCATAAAAACGAAACACGTGTCTAGCATTGTGTTTTCGTTTGATAACGCATGGTTTGTGTTCCCTGGATAAGTGTGAGTATGTGTAAATTAAATAGAAGTAATTTGTCACTAGTTTTTATATAAAAGTAAGATTCTATTAAATATAAATGAAATCTCTCGGGAATCACGGTACTGCTTTTAGAAAACTAAGACCTTAATATTAAATCGGAAGTTATCTAATCAATAAAAAATAAATTTAATGTGTGTTTAGGTGCTCTTTCCTATATTTTTATAAAATTGGATTTTAATATTCATAAATTTTATAAATTTTATTCTATTACCGCTAGTCTAAATATTTATTTAGATTCGGCTTGCGGTTAAAAACAAATTATTTGAACATCAGCCTATTGTTCGCTTTTGTCTTAGCTTTAAGTTTTAAACAAATTACATAAAAATTGAGATTGATAACTATATTATTCGCATAGAGCAGAATCATGGTACTGCATCAATCTGCAAATTATATATTATCTTCTCTAAGTGATTTATCATTGCGATATGTTTATTTTTATAAAAATGTTAATTGTTTTAATCGAGGTGCAATATCTTAATTTCTTATCATAATAAAATAAAGGGCTCAATAAATATTCCTCATGCACGGTTGCTGAGAAGAATGGTCACATATATACAATAACGTATCGTATTTTTAAAGGCTTGGATTTTAATTTTAGAGCAATGATAATCGTTTTTTAATTGATAAACATTTCCATGTACCAGATTAATATTGTATAATATAAAATGCGATTAATCGATTAGAATAATTAAATGTCTAGGGTAAGTGTATTGATTTACTACGTTTTATCAACATTTTATTTATATTAATCTCAATAAAATATATTAATATAAATGTTAATATTAATATTATATTATAATATTATTAATGGTAATATTATTAATATGGTAATATGATATTAATATCATATTTACATAAATTTATTAATATTTATGTAAATGCATTAATATTTACTTCAATAAAATTTATTTTACAAACATCTACTTATATATATATTTAGTTATTTTAATAAGAAGAATATTTCCACGGAAGCATTTACCATTAAATACACAATGATATTTAAATAATTTCCTTCTAATTTCGTTTAATACGATAAATTTTCGAGTTTTTTACTACCTTAACATTTCGGATATATTCATTTTTATTATTAAAACGTTAAGAATAAGGACGTTCTGCTGAGATTAAAGTTATTATTATATTATAATTATTAAATACTCCGTTTACGTAAGTGTCTTGGAACATGCAGCAGAAATTTGAAATGTAATATGCGAAAAGTAGGTGTTTTATATAAAATTTACCATTAATAATAGAAATGTTCCAATAGGAACATATTATAAGAGCCTTACAATCAAACACGATTTATACAAAATTCTCAAAATATAAATAGTTAGATTAACGAATTCAAATAAACTGATCCTGAACATGGATATTAATATTAGAAAGTAAAATATATAACTATCAATAGTTTATCAATTTTTCCATCACTTATATAATATCAATTATCAAAACACTAGATTGAAAAAGTTCTTATCAAAACACTTAAACACTCTCATTTAATTGTCTTTGTAATAATTATACAGTCATCAATTTGCTAAAGCCGGTTATGTGCTCCGTGATCCTTTTTATGTATCGCAATTAAAGTTAAAATTGATTTATAATCATAATGAAATCACAATTATCTTATTTAATTTTGGAATATAGCATTTACGAAATATAATATTAGACAATACATTACGTGGGTATTCAAAATTAAATGGATTCGATGTCATGTAATATACTAACGCAAAACCCTAATTTTCACTAAATGATTTGACGATGATTAATTTATTTATAGTTTATAATTATTATAATTTTATTTAAATAAAAAGTTCCTTGTATTGCAAATCATAACGGTATAATTCAATTATACACGGTTTAATGCATTTGAAAAAGTACAACCTCAGATTAATTAATGAATACACAGTTAGTCGAAAACTGATTATTGTAAAAATGGCGATATGATCGACGGACACGCGAATGAAATTCACAATGAATTTCAACTAGCTATTTGAAACAATATTATATTGTATAATTAAATGCACAGAATTTCAACTCCATTGTTGGGACACATTTAGTATATAAATTATTACTTTATAAAACGAAAGAATTAACAAATTTAAAAAAATTAAATAATACTTTTTTTATTTTACGAATTAAAAGTAATAATTATATATATTACTGTATTTTATACAGTAATTACATTTATTTTAATTTACATATGAATGTCTACAAAGAAAGGGGTAGCATGAAAATAGCTTTCTAATTATATCTAAATTTAAAGTTAGTAAATTGTTAGTTATAAAATGTAAATTCTAATTTCAAATTAATGTAATTAAAAGGAAATTGTTATAAAGTAAAAATTAAAAATTCATACCTTCGAAAGTCCGGGCATTAAGGATGAGCAAAGAAGCTAGAGGCAAAAGCGTTTGGATGGCAGAAATAGATAGTATTTGCAATGCAAACAACACGTCGGTACTTATTCGACTCAATAGATAGTAAAGCAGAAAGGATGTGAGCAGGATGATACACAGAGTACTTTTTTTGTATACAAGAGCAGGGTTCTTGCAGCAGATAAACACATTTAAAACATCTAAGCTTATTTATTCAAAAATTAATGTGTAGTTCAATTTGCAAATAATTTTTAAAAATATTAACAAGATGATCTTTCATAAAATACAGAAATGCAATTTTTTTGTTTTACCTACGCACACACAATGCGAGTTCTTAATAATAAAAATATTATTTATAATATGATTAAAAATTAAAAGTAACCCCGCGAAAATAAATTAGAAATGATAATACCAGAATTAAATATCATCATACCCAATTTAAAAGTGTAATTGTTAAAAAATCATACTTCTCGATTATTATTATTATTATTATTATTATAAGGTTTGCTGAACTCACTAAGTTACTTTGGTTTTCGTCTTGCTAACCTTGTATAAATTGACAATAATAACGATTGCTTTTTACAAGATTGATGTGATAGCCTTTTACTGCAAATGCGTAGTGAGCGATACTATTTGAAACGTTTACTAAATATATTAATAATAATAATTTTTATATTAAACAACATCATAACTGATATGATGTAGCTATTTTCTTCCAGACCGTTTACGAGCTAATTAAATGCAAAGAAGAATAGATATATATATGTTCACTGAATAAATGATTGCACAAACAGTAGTATTTATAGTTAAATTTTGATTTTCGAAAAATCTATTTATGGGAGAATACTTTTTAATAAAGTTATGTAACTGGGTTTTAAATACTTTGGCATACAATTGGTCAATTAAGATGTAAAATTAATGCGTACAGTAAACGTTATCGAACGAACATGTACAACAGTAAACGTTATTGAACCTGTATTCTACTATTCCCCGTTGGTAAGCATCGATTTTAAACGTAAACTTATAATCCGGTTTTATTATCATTAAAAATTAAGGCATAGCGTTATCACCATTGAGCATTTATGAGTAGCACTTGATAAATGATAGATTTTAAATTCAAAACTTTAATATTGTGTTGATTTCCTAAAGTTTAAACTTTCGATCAATAAATTATTGCTAATAATTGACAATCAATATAAACTAAATATTACAAAGTCAACTCAGTAATAAGTTTTCCCTGTTAAAAATGAAATGCTTCAGAAGAAATATACATTCCACTCATAAAGATTAAACGGGAAAAATTGTTTTATATTAAATTTATTTATTGTTATCTGGTAATTAATGTTTCCAACTTTCTATAATCCATCAACGGATGAATAAAATTAACTAAATCATGAAGCCAAGTTTTTATTATTACTTTTACGTTATCTAATAGAATACACTAATAGCAACAGTCTAAATAAATCTTTCATTTCGATAACATGCAAACAGGTTTGCTATATATGTATATATATTTTTATATAGATTTTTCGCAATAACAATTTATATATATCGGATATAATACATATTATATGCCTATAATAAAAAAAGTATATTAGGAAGTATAATGAAGTATACTTTCTTCCAAAGTATATTTAGGAAGTAAATGCATATTTGCATTCAAAACATCAACTGAAGTTGTGGTATTCATTATTAATTTAGTAATTTACGTGTATTCAATTTAGTAATCCACTCAACTCAATTAACGTTTCAATTCAATCATTTTAGTAATTTCTAATTCGAGAATTTAGCTTACTTTAGAGGTTAATTGATGCATATCCAGCAAAACTATCAATATATAATCGAAGTAAAAGGTTTCACTTGTAAAGAAAATTGTGTGTTTTATTGGATGAAACTCATTTTATAGGGATATAAATATATGACATCTGAATTTAATTAATTGCATGATTGAAATGACTACATAAGTTAATATGAAATAAGCTTGAGTGATATTTAATTTATATGTTAGTATATACAAATTAAAATATAAATGACAATTTTAAATAGGACTTAATGTATGGTGACATTTATAAATGCTATTTAGATAAATGTTTAATATAAACGCTTATTTTAATAATGTATTTTGCACTACTTTTAGCTTTTTTAAAAATTAGATAAAACACTTTACGTTGAAAAAATTTTATATTAATAGATGCTGCTTTTTAAAGCAGCATAATTATCACTATTAACAGTAAAAGCAAACAATCGTAAATATTTTGGGGCTTATATATTTCGATTGCTCCATAGCAATTTTCAGCATTGAAGTAGATTTTGGAGTTTTAATCCATATAGTGAACAACTGAACATATAAAGCTGATTACAGTCTAAGTAGTATCGTATCGGTCATTAATGAATTTATTTTTGGCTCGAACGAATAAATAATTCAAGCTACTTCAAAAACGCAAACGTTCATTTATAAGAAAAAACCATACGAAAATAAATTGTTTTTTTTTAAATAAATGTTAAGCCGTTTTATAAATAATACGCAGCACTTAAAAGCGAGAATAGAGCTTGATACAATTAAAATAATTAACGAATATATAGAGAAATTATTATGTACTCATAATTATACTCTATATATGTGTGTGTTTGCTAAATTATCGATTTATATAAATATTTCGGCTTAAATGTAATAGGAATTTGCAAACAATTATTTTTTCAATATATATTATTTTCAAAGCTAAACTGTATAAAAGTTATTATTTTTGCTGTTTGTTCTTTATAGTGTAAAGTATATAATGCAACCAGAAATGTTGCTCGTGTTCAATTATGCATACAATAATATATATATATATATATATATATATATATATATATATATATATATATATATATATATATATATATATATATATATATATATATATATATATGAATTATATATATATAGTTAATGTGTGTAGTTATATATGTAAAACCAAAGTAACAAGAAACTTAAAGTCATCGGTTAACAAAACAAAACAATAACTTAAAACAGAGCAAGAGTGTAAAGAGTATACAGATCACATTGCTGACCTAAGGAGCTTTTATAAAAATCATTCTTTCTTGTAATAAAATGGTGTTAAAATGATGCTAATGACCGTGTGACAATCACGATGATAACCGCTGTGCTGCATTGTCGACTGCTGTAATAGCAGGTACAGAACAGTCAAGAGTTACATCCCAGCATTTTGGGTACTTATTTGAAATTCATCACATTCCGTGGCTTCGTGCGAAATTTGATTCCGCCAGGTAAATTACGAGTCATGTGTTTTTTTCCGTGTTCCCGAATATGAGCCAACCAATTCGAAAAGTTATCCAAGCTCAACTGGCAAATAGCACAGATATTACTGGTGTTCGCATGTGTTCTTAAGTGTGTATTCCAGTTGCTACAATCAGTATAGGCGCTGCAGCAAATCGGGCACAGATACGGTTTGTCCTCTTCATGAATTCTGACGTGCTTTTGTAGGTCTCCACTATCGGCAAAAGCTTTGGAGCAGTACTTGCAGACGAATGGCTTGTGATTAAAATGCCGACGCAAATGAATTTTCAAATAGTTTACGTTAACATCTTTCATGCATACAGGACATTGTTTTTTCTTTTTCGAGGCTAGTAGGTTTGTTAGATTATTAGTCGATGCGACAATCGCCGAAACGGAACTACTACTATTCGTGGTGGTGGCTACTGTTTGTTGGCAGTTGACATCTTTGCCAGCTTCTAATAGCGAATGCGAAGAAGCTTGGGGTGGATGTAATTGATTTTCATCATCAATGCTTATTGTATTGATGTTGTTGATGTTTACTGTACCAGTTGTAGCCGTGTTGGCAGAAGTACTTGAACTCGTTGCGGCGGCGTTCCGCACTTGAAGAAACAATCTACTTTGACTATCCATGTTAATATGTTCGTGCCGACTCAGGTGTCGGCGTTGATGCAGAACACCTGACAAATTACTCCAACGCGTAATCAGGCAATTCTCACTAAAATGATGCGTTTCTTCTTCTGCTGATTTACCACCGGCACATGGATTATTATTAAGAAGGCTTTGTTGATGGCACTCATTGGCGACGAATAAATGATGACCACCTGAATCAACGAATTTTTAAGGCCACCATTATTACAGTAATGGTAAAGTTATACATATACTGATACTTTAATCTATACATACATATATTCATTCTGGCTAATTTTAGAAAAATTCCACGTGCAAAAGCAATATGAACAATATACAATATACCGCTTTTTCACAAGATCTTATCACACAGAAAACGATTTTTAAAGATAGCTCTGAAGATAACACAAAGTCAAAATCATAGTTGCTAGTTAGTGTGTTTGGTGCAGTGTGCTGTATCACATAAATAAATTAGGAAATAGGTGAGTGTGCGTTCTTTATCATCAATTTACTACAAAAGATTAAAACTTGTAGTAGTTAGAGTGCGGCGGCTGAGGCAGTGAGAGCATGCACTGAGTTTACAGATAGAAAAACAAAACAACCGAAAAATAAAAAGCAAATAAGTATATAAATATATAATCTTTACATGGAGAGTCATCCACGAGAAAGAATACATAACTTGTTTTTTTTTCAACTAATATTTCGTCTGCCAGAGCAGCCTCTTCAAAGGATTTTATGATATTTATCAATTAGCTTTTCAATTTTTTTACAATTAGTTCTTTGTTCAATTATCTGTGTACTTTTTTTGGAAAAACTAATTGAAAAATATCATAAAATCCTTTGAGGACAAAAGACATCTTCGGACATCCGAAATATTATTTGAAAAACAGTTTGTGTATTTTTCCTCGGGGATGACTTGCCGTATAAAGTATAAATTTGACCCAAACGTAATTCTGAACGATATAAATATATAACGGGATAATGTGTACAGTCTGATAAGAAAATTGCAATAAAATAAGTTAAATAATTTATATCAGACTGTGTATATTACTGCCCATTTATTATTCATCATTATTATTGATTGTTAAACAGAAGATAATGAAATAAATTAGTCATTTTAGCTAGACGCGGAAGAACAACGAAAAACACTGCCAGCAGTGTTTTTTAGCAGTGCATTTCGTTGTTCTTCCGCGTCTGGCTAAAATGACTAACAAAATTCACGCGGATTGGTATAACTCTCGTTTTGAGATATTCGTTATGAAATGTTTATCACATTATTGATTAAACAAATAAGTGAAAGTAAGTTATCGATTTATAAAATAAATCGCTAATCTACTCAATTTGGTTTAAGAATGATTTTTTGCTTATCAAAATTATTTAACAAAAACTTTGTATTTTGCGAACAAATACACATTACACTAATTTTAATTAATACTTACAATATATAACTAGGAATACAATGAGTAATCAAAATCACACGACACTTTAAAATATATTGTATGGTAGCTATTCTCACAGCCCTTTGGGAGTCGATGATAACCATGCAAGTCTATTATTACAATACTGCATTTAGCATGTTGATAAAATGATCTGTAAAGATATCCGTATGTGACTTATAATATTTTAGGGTATGTAATATGAATAGGATAGAAACCAGTAATTTACACAAGCAATATAATTGAGGTTTACGTAATTCTACATTGGATTGCATTAACCGTAAATATTAAGCAGATCATAAGTTCATATTTTTATTGCTAGGACACGATATTTTCAACCTACGCTATTGTACATTTTGAAACAAAAACGATATGGTACTTATGTTAACCGCTACTTGAATAACGACCACGAAATAAGCCGAAAATAGTGTATTAATATCTACAAAAAGTGATTCCATATTACAAGCAAAACTATTCAATATTCATTTTGTTAAATTGACTTATATATACTTGTTTTGATAATATCTGATTATGTCGTTCAGAACGAATAAAATAAATATTAAAGGATACTTGATTTACTGAATTTATTGAAACGATAATTTTAATCGCGAATTTTTAAACGTACAAATTTCCATGTTTTGATTAATATGCACTAAATAGTCTAAATAGATTAACGTAATTTTAAGCAATTCAACTTAAGATCACACTTGGGCATTTATTAAGCCAATCAATAGACATATTTACGTTCGTTAACGTGATCACAAAAATTCTCTATTTTACTTGTTCACCCTCATAAAGTTTATTGCAAATGGGCATGACAGTCTTACTTATTAATTTTTGTATTTTTATTGTTGTTTCCCGATGCCTGTAAAATTTATACTATTTTGATTTTACCCTTATCAAAAGGTCAATCATATAACAATTTAAAATTCTTAATTTCTAAAGAATTGATAGAGGAAATTTCGAATTATTGTTTTTCAAATGCTATTTTTTTGTATTTCAAAATGTTTACTATTTTGTGTTTTGTATTTCGGCTTAATGAATTAACCCAGAATATGATTTATTCATTATTCTTGTGATTTTATTCGTTCGTTTTATGATTTTACTCATTCGTTCATTTGGATAACCACTAATCTTACTTCCGATAAATTGTATATTATATAGTAATCGGTTCATAAATATTCTATATTATAAAAATATTATGATAGAGATATTTTACTATTCAAATTTACAGTTTCCGGACCTCTTCGACTAACTTGTTAGTCGAAGAGGAAATATCTCAACAAAATGAAATTCAACCGACTACCAACAAGACGATTTCAATGACTCATTTCAATCTGATGGAGGACCACCATGTGTATCGTCAATATAGTGCATGCTGAGGGACGAAACAACGATGATACAGAGACGTCCACTGATGATACCCGCTCAGTGGAGTTGTCTGGACAGCATGCTTTCTGTCGTAATGCGACCTGATAGCTGAAACTATTATGTAGTCAGCTAAAATACAAGTTAGTCGAAGAGGTCCGGAAATATCTCAACAAAATGAAATTCAACCGACTACCAACAAGACGATTTCAATGACTCATTTAAATTTAAAATGTAAAGTGGAATATTTTATGGATTAACAATAAATAATATATTATCTATTTGAATAAGGTTTTACACTAAATAATCTAATTTTGTAATGTGAATTGCATCATTGGCAGCACGTATTTACCCTCGCTGCTATGTTATATTGGGGAATAGAGCTGATACCTGCTAGTATAGCAGTCACAACTTTTGATTTATAATTTTAATTATAATACATCGTATATTATATATATTGATTGGTTCATAATAATGCTGGGTTATACAAATTCTTTTTGTGATTAAGATATTTCTAATTTGTAAATTTATTTATAGTGAAAAATATGTGGCGTCAGTTGAGTGCTTAGACTTATTTGGGTAAGTGTATAAGCATTGTTGAATGAACTCAACAATGCTTATCAAGGAACATAAGCGAAATAGCTTGTCTACGAGTATTTTTCTCAAAGTTATTAACTTTTTAATAAATATTACTTTAAGCATAATCAAGTGTCATCAAATGCAATCATATAATGTCATCTGATATAAATCTAATCATTTTTTAATTCTAGAATACAAAAGTGACTAACTACTAGGCAACATTTTCTATCCGCTTTCGATCATCCTGTTTTTCAAAAAAATAATAATATATAATTATTTTAATTTTAACATATTAAGTAAATATTTATAAAGTTATGTTTTATTAACAATATTCATAAATGTTTTTATTGTTGAAATTATTATATTTAAATATTTTTGTAATAACCTAATTCTGTTAGACCCAATGCCACATTGTAACAATTCAACCTCTACATACATATAGTCTTGTGTCTTGCAACATCATACGAGGTGATTCACTCTCGAAAACAGCAGTTACAATGTCCTCAATAACCTACTATATCAAATGGTGCCGCTTGTATCATTGCATGGTGGTAGTGGACGAAATGATATCAATATGCCAGATAATATCATACATGTTGTGAGTCAAGGTGTATGGAATTGAATCATAATTGGAAGATATCGTGGATGGTTTCAAATGCGAAATCACCAAGTGTGACGTAGCAAAAAAGCTGAAATAGTAGAAATAATCCACTTGAAAGATCACCAGCAGTACCGATTCAAATGAGTATAAAAAGAATCTTCTGATTGAAATTTAATGTATGAAAGTATGCCTTCATGAGAATCTTGAGAAGGTTATATCTGGAATTTATGGCAAGTTGATGTTATATATTGAGGAATTTCTAGCTGTACTAAATAGTAAGCCTACTATGTAAAACGTATCACTAATAAAAGAAATGGATTATATATATACTTTGAATATAACAATATACTTTGAATATATACAATTGATATTTACAATTATCTTTAAGGATCAAAGAATTACATTTATCTCTATTATTAATCACACTTCGTGACATGACAACAGTGCAAAATCAGAATAAATCGCAAACCAATTTTATTAGACTCATATTAAAAAGCGTTCAACTAAGTGTTACTAGTACAACGGGATTAACGTTGTCGCTACAATTAAATCATTAGACTCTAATTAAAAACTAGTCAGCATGTGTATTTAGCACACCGATTAATAAAAATGAATACAGTTATTTGAGTTTGTTAAAAATGAATAAAATTCCTTGGTTCTTATGATACTAGTAAAAGGAAGAAGAAAAAACTTTAAGCAAATTATTTAACTGACGATTTGTTTGTACAATGATATATTAGACCAAAGAAAATATTTCCTATATTTCACAGCATGATTTATCTCTATTCTGGGGTTATCAACTTTCTAAATCCTTTTATATAATGCATAATTGAGATGATCTCAGAAGCAAACATTATGGATTGTAATGTATAATACACAACAAATTTTTTTAAAACTAGCTGATGATAACCCTTAAGAGTTTAGTGAGAAACATACAAAACAAATGCATTATAAAAGACAATATATAAAAATCAAATTGTAAATGCAAAAAGCAATTGCGTATTCTGAAATTTTAAAAAATCTTACAACATGGATTTGATCACCCGGCTAAAACCGTAATCAATCAGATGCATTATATAATTTCAAATACATATTAGTTATCTACTTGGTATTAAGTACCTCAGTAATCAAATTATTTTTCAAAATAAAGTCAAAATCAATTGTTTTTTAAGAACTCAAATCCCTTGCATACTTTTAATTAAGTAAGGAATTAATATCTTACATATTAGTAATTTTATATTAATCTCATATAATTTTAATAATCAAATAATCTAAAAACATTAAGTCAATTAAATGTCATTGCGGGTAGATTTATATAAATTTTGAAGAAATTTTAAATATCTAGTAACTGGTTTACCTATTTAAAATCAAATAATTTATTTATAAAATTAATTAATGGCCTGCAAAATTTGAATTTAGATTCATTCACTTATAAGTTAAATTGCATTAATAGTCTCGTTTAATTAAATTTCAAATATTATAGAAATATTAATTATTTACTTTAGTAATCACCTAGAAGCAGTTAAAATTATCTGTTACTGCATTGAACGAAATTTCTTCGGTTATGATAGTCCTTCAAATAGACATTTTTCGATTACAATGATGACACTAATAAACAATAATATAAATAAGTTGTGTTCATTAGTTATAAATAAGATGAACATTTATTCTGTCTACGCAGCATAGACAAATTTAGCATTAAATAACGATTTTCATTAATTATTCAAGATTGATATATTATTAAACGATAATTATTATAAGAAAAGTAATATGCTATATTAATAAAAAATAATATGCTATAATAGGATTTAATAATGCAAAAATATCACATTATGTAAAATATTAAATGTAATATTAAATAAACATAATATTAAATTTAATATAATGCAAAATAATATGTTATAATATACATTAATATACTATAATAGCTTTATGATTTAATAAAAATGAATAGTTTATTATACATATAAGATAATATTTACAAAAACGTAATGATTACCATTTATAATTTTTGTAAGTTGACTAAACACAAAGCTAAAGCATTTTTTATTCATGCATTATGTTTTATTTATTAAAAGCATGTTCAAATCGTAAACATTTAGTTCAATGCGCAAAACAAAAACTTAAAGAAGTAAAGGCAGCTAACAAAAAAATAAGCGTGCGTGCTGTATGTGTAAGCAATTTTCACAAGTGGGATGTTAAGCTATAATTAGAACTTTTACCTTGGAGATCACACTTTTCACGCTTCTCATTATGAATCTGACTGTTATCATCTAATATCAGATTTACTCCTCCCATCGAATCTGAATGATGGAGATGTGAAGGAGAATCCTCTGAAATCGGCGAATTATTGCCTTCTAATTCCATTGAATCATTAGACTAAACAACAATAATCTGTAGATATTTAACGTTTTAAGCTTAATTGTCGTTTAATTCGAGTCTTAAATAATATTTTACAGTTTTACTAAAAGGCAATGACAACAATTTCTTAAAGAATAAACGAATTATGTTCACATAATGGTAAATATCGTTTTTACTTGTTATTGTTGATCGCTTCTAATGTTAAT
This sequence comes from Pomphorhynchus laevis, assembly GCA_012934845.2. Taxonomy (NCBI): domain Eukaryota; kingdom Metazoa; phylum Acanthocephala; class Palaeacanthocephala; order Echinorhynchida; family Pomphorhynchidae; genus Pomphorhynchus; species Pomphorhynchus laevis. The sequence continues at coordinate 57,988 of WNNJ02002176.1, read as the reverse complement.
AATTTGAATACGTCCAAAGGAATTAAAACGCTAAATGATGATGTACAGTAAGTATATAATTTATCATTTCAATTCCACCAAAGTCGAAATAGATACCTACAATTTTTCGCATCAATCAGTTACTGTTTAATTGTGATAAATTTTAATATATACGTGAATAATGAAAATATTCAGGTTTTTAAAGTTCAAAAAATAAATATAATTTAAATTTAGTGTTAAATTATTAAATTTTAATCGTAAGTGCTAACGTGCGATATAACCGTTTGGATTATTCTTCGTATGTATCCAAAAGATAGTTATAGAAGCGATCAACATTTATTAGTGACAAAGAAAAGATATTTCCCACTCTATGTGCCCAGAATTAATTTAACTTTGATTCGAAACTCACCCACTACTATATATAGTACGTATAAATTAAAATCAATTTATAAGCTACTTCCGGTTGGGATCACGGTATGACCAAAATATATAGGAAATATGATTATTGGTCTCTACCAACAAAATACAAAGATTAATTCTTCAATTTACGTTTCGCCTTGCGGAATCTCTCTATATATATCACTCCGAGACGCTCCTAACCATCCAGCAGTCATCGTCAGTCAGATGAAGTGGTTAGGGTGCGTTTCGACTGCTTTTGTGATAATTGAGCATAGTGAGGAATTGTTGGTGTCTTTACAGTTATTACAAAAGCAGTCGAAACGCACCCTAACCACTTCATCCGACTGACGATGACTGCTGGGTGGTTAGGAGCGTCTCGGAGTGATACATTAGACTGATAAACTGATGATCTAAGTCCAGTGATTTAGCGGCACATATGGATTTAAAATCAATCGTAGCCAGTTTTGGCTCTGGACCACAATTTCAAGCGATTTTTCGCACTACCAATTTTTATAGCTAAGTCTTTAGACGTTAGAATACAATTTCGAATGTGCTCTGAAATGGATTATTAATACGCAAATGCAATTGAAATAAAATTTCAATATATAAGCTGTGATGCAAGTAGCCTGAAATATGGCAAGCGAAGTAATTATAATAAGGTTGATATATAGGTACGAACAGAATCACACAATTGTTTGGTGTCTAGTTAAAATAAATATGATTTTTTAAACATTCTGATTTCATTAATACAATTATTAAAAATGAAATCTGAGTTTTGATTTACAAGTATTTTATTCAAATGCTCACAATACATTCATATTTATATATAATATATAATAATAAAATATATAATAATTAAATTTTTGCTATTGAAAACAAGTTAAACAGTTTATTTCAAAATGGTATTTAATATGCAGATAATTTTAATAAAAACATATTAATTAAATTGTAATAAATGTGTAACGTTTTGAGAACTTATGCCCAGATGTGTGAGTGAAAATTTACTTTGGTCACACATTTTTGATCACAGAAAAATATCTAACATCTTGCATAATAGATACACGTGTGTTTATTAAACAGATTATTGAAAAAGGAATTATGGTCTGCGTACTTGGCCTATATAACTATAATTTCTATTATTTGATTATGCAAAATCTTAATTGGGTAGACGTTTCCTAATCGAAGCACACAAGATTTTAATAAAAACACTGGATCTCGACTTTGTAAGTTGAATATATAGTTTACAAGTTACAAAAGTTCACTACACCGTTAAAACCGTTAACAGTAATGCTTAGAGAGAGTACGTAAAATGGTTATAAAGGCTCACAAAACATTAAAAGATTTTAGAAGATCCTCAAAAATGTTTAGAGGGTTTATTAGAACACTAAGTTTTTAAATAGTTTATATTGATCAATTATTGATAAATAATTATTGGAGATGGATCAAAGAAAGAAGGAAATTTTTATTTGATATTTCGCTAACTACTTCTGTTAACATCTTCAGAAAATTACCTTTTTTAATAATTACCTTTTGTAATTTTCTGAATATGCTAACATAGGTGAGTTAAATATCAACTAAAATTTTCCTTCTTTATTTGATCCAGCTTCAATAATTCTAGAACACTAAGTGTTCACAAAGGTTTGAGAGGGTCTACAAAAACGTAAAAAGGATTCAGCATATACAAAAACATGAATATAAAATTTCACTTTTGAAATCTAGGATGCTTAGAGAATTTTATGAGAACATTCAATTTCAAATAATATATAAATATGATATTTATATATGAGACTTGCAATCATAAATCATATTCAAGTAAAAATATTACATATAAAAATATAGATCTTAAGACAATGGATCCATTCAGTTAAATATTGTGCCAATTTAAAAGAAATTAATTTAATGTTAAACCGAGTGCAATAAAATTAGAATTGACCAATTTTTTAAAATTGGTCTTAAAGAACTAGTTTCTTAAAGAACTGGAAAATGTAAATTTAATTTTCAATCAAACTTCAAAGTAAATTTAAAAATTTATTTAAAACTAAATTTGTTAATTTTAGAATATTTTAATAATATGTGAATTTTCTTATCACATTATTTTATTATTTATTATAAATAATATTATAAATAATATTATTTATTATGTGAAAAATATTTTTTATCCTATGAATTCTTTGCCACTAATTAAAACAACTATTATGAAACGTTTCTAAATATAATAATATAAAAATAATGAAATACTATTTACTAATTTAATTAAATTCTTAATAACTCCTTTAATAACAAATTTTATTCCTAAATGTGTAGATGATTATATGTTAATTACAGATGAGAATGAAAGTGATGTAGATATTTATATGAAATCATTCAAGTTTCAAAAGGGTTCAATATTTGAGGATAATACGTTAACAACATTTAGCAATTAAGAATAATAGCAGTTACAAGGAAAATTGATAACGAAGTCACTACTTCGGATTAGGATTTTAAATAAAAAAGATAAATCATGTATTTGACATTAAGGATGTATTGAAAGGTTAGTGGTTATATTAAGTTGGAGAATGCGATCTGGAATGGGAATTTTAATGATATGCTTATTTTGGATTTATAACGATGTGGTAATGGGGTTTTCCCTAATCAAGAGAGAGGAGGATGGGTCTCCGACAATTTTGAATGCTACTATTATCCACATAGAAACAAAATTTACTAAATCAACGTATTGTTGTAGTAGTACTTAAAAGTAAAACACTTCAAGAGCTACCCACTTACGTTACAATCGGCCATCAACGATGCGGCTATTCTGTCCACATTATTAGCTTTGGCTTTTCGTACTGATCTAGTATTACTGGTATGATTTTTGTCGATATTGATCCTCCGGCCATTACCATTATCGTTATGTTGAATGTTGTACTTGGCATCTGTGCATACTGGTTGATTTCTAGCACGTGGTTGCAGTTCCTTCTCTTCGTCTTCTTCCTCGAGGATAACGAAAGGCAATAAGATTGAGAAAAAATTTAAACCAGTTTAACTTACAAAACTACGCTGCATACAATCATACAGGCATATAATAGAATGAGAGATGATGAAAATGTGAAAAAGTAATTTCGATAAAATTCAGAAAATCTTTAATACAAGAAACAAAATTGGAGAGGTGGAAATGGATATAATATAACTATATGCTGAAAAAATACGAGTCATAATGGGCCATAAAATAGTGGCAATTGATCTTTAATAAAAGATCAATGATGGTGAATGTAGAAGTTACTAGTTCATTGCAATGTGTCAATAACGAAAAGGCAGCAATAGAAGGGATATATTACGAACAAACTATTTTTAAATTAAGAGTTTACTTTTGTATATTTTGCACGTAAGTAAATTAGTAGTGTAAGTTAATGAAATCGTATATTGTGACGGAGTCCTCAAATATGAACAGCATAATAGTATCAGTCACTAGGAGCTGCTGCGCATTTTAGCAAGTTTACAGTACACAAATGATATGAATTAGAATTATGTGTTAAAGAACATTTTACTTAAGATATCCTATTTTGCTACCATACCGGTTATTAAGTTAAAATTACGTGAAAACTCTTTCGATTGTCTTTAAAAACTCCTAACTTGGGTGCAACTAAAGATATTTAGTTACAAAATAACTATAATAAACTTGACGATAAATTACCTAAAAAAGTGTATCAGATATGATAATCAAAACTTAGGTCATAATAGTACACTTACCTTAGGGTCACTATTCAATTAAATCTAGCTATGTAATTATAAATAATTAATGAATTCATTTAGTTAATTCAATTTCAGTAGATGATTATTTAATGGATGCACATAGTTACTAAATTTATTTCAGGCACATGAGGTCTAAAATAGATTTCAAAAAGACGGGATAACATATCGTATTATATTTAAAATCATTTCTTGCATTAATCTGAATATATTTGATAAAACATATTTGTGTTTCATTAATTCGTCATCAATTTATTATAATCAAATATGCATATTTGTGTTTAATATTACAAGAATATTGCCGAATTACAAGAATTCCGACATCTAAAAGGGTATGATGCCAAAAAGACAGAAAGTATCTCAACACATTGAATTGAGCGATCACCAACCAGTAATGGAAACTTTTATTAAATATAGAAACGTGTACTATATCAATATCACAGTTACAAAATATGACGTTAGCAATGAAATTAATCATTTTTATAGGGTGTCGCTTATTCACAGCCAAGTATCTTACTAAGATTCTACGCCATCAACGACAACGACGTCACAATGTTGGTCCATTTTGATCACAAAAATAAATTTTAGGGGTTAATGAGAAATATCACAGAGATCTTAAATATGAAAATAGTCGTTTGTGAATTATATTAAAATACGTCCAAATTAGGTATGTATTTATTGATCATAATCAGATAATAAGGGGTCTAACGACAAACTAGGCTTGAAAATATTAGTATAAAAGTGACTGACTTGACTAAGAGCAAATAGGGCAATTTACGTTTCCAATAGGTTCACTGAGAATACACGTTTTAGTTGATTCAAAGCATATGGATGCTTGCAAAGTATTTGCTTGAAAACTGATTCATTTGTTTGTAATTCCATGCAAACCCTCGTTACTGTTAAGTCAAAGAATTGGTCCATTTTTAAGTATAAATATAGTTTAATGTATGTTTATGACGACGAGAACACTTTTAAATTCAGGATTTTACATTTACTTTTCATAAGCAAAACAACATTTGCAAATTATCTTGTTGTGATAAAAAAAATATTTATAATTGCTGGCATTATTTAAATACATAAAAGATTGTTCATAACGCGAATTCTTGAACACAATACAATAACACAAGAATTTAATGATTATTGTCATTAGATTTAAAAAAGGAATAAACAACTGTGCTATTATATATATAATTACAATTTACAATTACAGCTAAAGAAAGCTATTAAAGATATACTGTTTCAGAAAACTTAAAAGATGATATGGATGAACCGCTATGCGATGTGACTTTGGAATCAGTTAGTCGAATAAGTAAGGCAAACATACAAGTATCATCTTTACAATAAAATTATGTACCATCTTTTACATTTGTTCACTAATTTTAAGTTACAGATTTATCGCAATTGTCTTGTAACAAGAATATAAATTTCAATATAAACCACTTTGGAAAATATTCGGTGTATCGATATAAATAAAACACACGTAAATAATAGCAATATAAAAACTAGTATTTCATATAAATACTTAGTTATATAAGTATTTATATATTACATATTATAAATACTTATGTATATAAATAAACATTTAATAAACGATAAATCAAATGTTTATGAATATGAAGATACAATATTTATAATATTTACTTAATATACAATATATACGATATATTATATGTGTAATAAAAATTATATTTATAATGTAATACCTAATTTATGTAATAATTAAGGTATTAATTAATAATTAATAATTAATTAATACCTTAAATATAAATGAGCTATGCAAACAATAATTTAATTATTTTATATACGATGTATATGTATATACAGATTCATATATAAATGAACATTTTTATACAAAAATGTTCATTTTGTTTCAATTATATATTCTAATAGATTGTCATAAAAAGGATCCTCCATGTTTTATAAAATTTCATTTCTAAAATATAAAAATGAAAATTTATTCAATAAAATATCGTTATACCTATGCAATCGTTTTGTACCAGCTATATATTTATAAAAAAGATCCTAATTTTTATTTAAAATTCAGAATTATAAATTAACAAATCCTCATTAATCCTTCTTAAATTTAGTTGAAAAGTTGTCTATTATCGTGAACTAAAGTAAGAGCTAATGATGGTATTTAATGAAGAAAGAATGTATATAATAAGTTCAGATTTCTGAACTATTCGAATCATTACACTAAGTCAATGCTTTTTGCCCGCAATGCATCAAAACAAAGGGCACAAGACAGCTGATGTATTGAAAACAAAAAACAAAAAACTGAAGTTAAATAGCAAAGAAATTACCTGAGTTAGGCGATGTTGGCTGTGGTATTCGTTTTTAGAATAGTTTCGATCACTTGCTGTTGTGCACGCACCTGAGTAGCTCATAGCCGTGAAATCTCGGCACCTGTTTGCTGCTGCATTATTACGACTATTTATTTGCTGCTGCATTGTTCTCAATTGGGAAGATGAATTACCATCGTTTATCAAACTCGTTGATTCATCGTCGTTAAATAATTCATGTCTGTTACCAGAATGCTCAGGATGATCATCTAACATATGATGCTGATGATGGTGATGTTGATGGCGATCGTAAGAGATAAGTCGCTTTTTCGTCGAACTTACCTCCTGATTACGGCTGCCGTCATTATTGTACTGTCCATTTGAATTGACTAAGGTATACTGGTCATGAAGTAAATGATGATTTTTACAATTATTGGCGCTACTGCTATTCTGTTGTTGCTGATTCGTCGTCTTGTACGATGAAACGGACGATCGTACTTTGCAAGTTTCATTTAATGATAATTTTCGTTCACAAAACAGAATATGGTGTCGAGGCTTACCCTTTCGCTTAGAATGTCGAATAGATCGCGATGAAAACGATGACGATATCAAACGTGATCCTATCATTTGTGAATCAGAAAGTTGTTGTATTGATGGCTTTAACTTATTATCTGCTGTACCGTTACATTTACCATCATCGATCATAGATGATTGAACCGAACGTCCTTCTGGTGACCAGGATACTGGCGAGTGTACAACATCATCCGTTGAGGATTGCTGAGGGGCTAGCAAGCAATCGTCTTGTCCATCTTCTAAAGCTAGATACGAATTTGGAACGTCTTCAGGGGTACATTTGACATCGGCAGCATCACCATCAGAAGAATGTTGCTCGGTATTGTATGCCCCTGAGCACAAAGGTAATGGTTGGCTAAAACTTCTATTCGATGGCTGGGGATGGGACGATGATCCCACCGCAACACATCCTAACGGATAATGGTGGTGAAGGCATTTGTTAAGCTCTTGTCGAGAAGATGAAGCCGCAGAAGCATGCCCAACAATTCGCAATGTCTTCCTGTACTTTTCTCGTAAATTAGAAGCTAAAGTTTGCAAAGCCAAATGTAACTCCGATATTTTACTTAAAATATTGGAGCATTTACTGCAAATTATTTCTGAATGTGATGATACCCTTCCGGCTGTTGATTTTGCTGCTGCAGTAGAGTTTAAAACAGTATTTACTTGTGAATTCAAGGATGAACTGTTTTGCAAGGTGGTCGCTGCTGCTGTAGCATCTACCGACACCCGAAGAAATCTTTCCATAAGATCCGTAAAGCTGGTAGCGGTCGCTGCAGAAGAATTATCTGACATGTCACTAGTGTACCGGCAGTCTTCGACGTAATCTTCTTTAAAAGCGGTGGTTAGTAGCTCCGATGATGACTGCTGATCTAGTGCGGTGGTGAAGGCTGCTGATCTAGGATTGGAATTTACATTGTAATACTGAGAGCTTTTACCACTTACAGGAGTTCGCAGAATTGCATAGCATATTTTACAACGACACCGAGTATTTACTGCTATCGTCGTTGCATTTGAATTAGGAAGCATATGAAAAGTAATAAACACAGTAATTATCGTAAGCTGCAATTTTACTATTTGTATGCGCACAGATTATTGTTTTTATCAAGACTTCTATGTACAGCTTGTCAAAGTGGTAAGTCACGGAATATTTCTAAAAAGTACACTTTTAAATCATTTTAGCTATTTTAAATATAATTTTAATATGTAAGCAAATATTACTTTAAAATTCTAAATCCACCATCTGCTTTATTTTAATTCTTAATACATAAATCAGAACCTTGGCAAATTCAAAATTCTTTAGTTTACTAAATACTACTGAATTGCATTATGTAGCATTTGATAACGAATGAAATGAGCAAACTTATATATAAAAAACTATTATTAGTAATTCTGAATGGTATTCAATTATATTAAATTGATTTAATGAACACTACTTTAAATTCACAATAAAACTGTTGGAATATACAAAATAGTACCCCCAAAATGTACTAAAAATAGTACATTTTGGGGGTTCAATATAAAAGGTTAGTATATTCTACTTCCGTCTTTTAATGGCTAACTTTAAATAAAATATCATAACTGAAGAAAATCTTTACTTACCGACAATAAGTTTAGATACGATTGATTAACAAGTTATTGGAATAACAAAAAGTCCAACGAAGAAATTGAATTGCATTGAAATTATTATTTTTTCAACACATTTAGTAGAAAAACTCAAACTTAAACTTAAAAGTTTAAGCGCGTTTTAAAGTATATTGTCAATATATGTTAAGCCCTACACTGAATAAAGAATTAATTCAATTAAAAATAAAAATAAAATACGCATTGATCATATACAATTTGGTTGAATTCTGTAATTTTACAAAGTTTAATTTCTTTCATTCAAGTTACTGGTAATTATATCATTATTGCAAAAAAATAAGGACTTGCACGATTTTAATCGGTAATCAAGTGTCGTCAGGAAATTTAAATCATCAGGTTTCTCAAAAATAAGCTAATTTGATGTCATTTTATTTGCTTAGTAACAGTAAATTGAATTCAATGTTGTGTGCTCGACTACTACACAAATATAGTAGTAGTCTTTTGATATAAAAATATAGTGCACCATAAACTAGATCAACGGTGTTCAACGCTGATTATCCACATTAAGTCTGTAGAAAATTGTCACATTGCTAATCGTTGATTTATAAACTTGACGAAACAAGTATACAATATGTACATCAATAATGTTTGGACTAGGTGCACAGTATATGCTGAAAGTTTGAAAATAATAGCATCTGTTGTATTTCTGATTACGAATTTTCTCTTATTTATCATAAATTTCTGTCAACTTTCACATAAGAAACTGTGTGGAATTCATGAAACTTAAAAAGAATACATAATTATTGTCTTTAAGAATATTTTTCTATACGGCGTTTTTTTACTAAATTTCGTCTAGAACTTAAAATTAACTTTGGCTTCAATAAGAATGTTAATAACATGTGCATCATCTAAATACAATTTATCTTATCACTTAGATCAAATTAACAACTTCCATAGTAAAATCATGTTCAAATATAGCTACTACATGAAACAAATCATATATGTATATGTAATTTTCCATTACGGTAAATTAACTATATCTATTAGTCTATCACTGAACGAAATCCGTAATCTCCTTACACATGACGACTGAGAAAGCCTAAATAAGTAAAGCTTAATGATTCTCAAATACATACTCGTAGCTCTTCAATACTGTTTACAAATTCGTAACTTCGTAATTAAATTACGCTCTATTAATTTTATATTATGAGTAAAACATTTTGCTTCCTAAACAATGAGGAGAATCGAAACGATAATTGTAATCACCATCTATTTTTGATATAATATTAATTCAATTTATTGTGACATCTAAATATATAAATTTCGGCTTATCCGATATACGATACTAACTGTTATTTCATTTTTGCTATGAAATTCAACGTATGATTACGAACATATGTTAAGTAGTTTTATTGATGAAAGGAACATAATTGATCCGGCGTTGTGGCTGAAATATTATTAATTAATATATCTTTTACTTAAATCTTTGCAATAGTAAACGTATAACATTTTTATCTACCAAAAGCATTGAAGATGCTAAATATTAAGCTAGTTTGGTCGTAACAGCGAATATGTCAAAGTTTTAAAAATTATTATTACAATTAAAATCATACTGTATCCCGACGATGTTATGCTGGTATCTAAGGACAAGTATGACCTCGAGCAGCGAGTGCAGCAATGACATGATCGCCTAGCACCGCTTGGCGATCATGTCTGAACTATACCAAAACAGAGTATATAACGACGAACCAGAATGAAGATGTAAGCATATCAGTCAATGATGTGCATCTGCCAAAGACAAATGCGTTCAAATATCTGGGATCAATCATCTTCATCACAGGAGAAGTGGCAAAAGACGTCACCACTCGCATCAAAGCTAGCTAGAGAAAATAGAGAGCAGTCACTGAAGTCTTGTACGACAAACGTATGCCAGACAGACTCAAATCGAAGTTCTACTGAAGCGGGATACGGCCTGTAGCAATGTACGGTGATGAGTGCTGGGCAATGACAGCAGAAGCAGAACGTTAGCTGAGACGTATGGAAACGAAAATGCTAAAGTGGATAGCGGGAAAAACTAGCCAAGACCATATACATAACGAAGACATCCGCAAGCGATTTGACGTAGCACCCATAGCAGACAAACTGAGAGAATCAAGGATGAGATGGGATGGGCATGTAATGAGGGCAGACATGAACACACTGGCACAGGCACCACTTCAAATCGAGGGCGACGGAAAGAGACCAAAAGTAGTACCATAGAAAAATTGGATGGATATCCTACTTAATGATTTGAAAATAGTCGGACTCACGCCAGGAGACAAAGCGTATAAGGCATTTTGGCATCAGCGAACGTGGCAAGCGGATTCCGCAAACGGGATAAATGCTAAGAAGAAGATTGTAGTTAATTACAGTGATCATCAATCCAAAATTTACAAACACAATTTATAGGATAGTCAATATTTGCTTCGTGAAAAAAAATAGTTTCTCCACAATGATCTTTCACATTCCTCAATGTGAAAGTCTAATCGATAGATAACTAACTCTAATCGATAGACTAATTAGGAGTTACAGAAGTTACATTAAACTATTGAACATTTAACTATAAAATATATAAAACTATTGTATAAAAAATTAACTAAACATATTTTTTAATAATATTTTCATCTTAAATATATCTTTAAACGAAATATTGTGTTATATAGAAATATTGTGAACTCTGTACTTTAAAGTAAATTAAATATTAAATATTTATATTTAAAATAAGTATTAGATGAAAACTTATTAATATCATAACTATATAGAAAATTTGATAGCTTTTTAATAACAACAGAAGCAGAACGTAAGCTTGGATATATAGAAACGAAAATGCTAAGGTGGATAGCGGGAAAAACTCGCCAAGACCATATTTGTAAAGAAGACATCCGAAAGCGCTTTGGCGTAGCACCATAGCAGACAAACTGATATAATCAAGGCTGAGATGGGATGGACATGTACTGAAGGCAGACGTAAAGACACTGGCACAGGCACCACTTCAAATCGAGGTCGACGGAAAGAGACCAAGAGGAAGACCACAAAAAATATGGATCGATACCCTACTGGATCATATAAAAATGGTCGTACTCACGCCCGAAGACGCAGCAGATAGGGAATTCTGGCACCAGCGAAAGTGACAAGCCAACCCCGTCTAACGAGATAAACGCTAAGACAATAAAAATCTATCTGGAAGAACAGTGCGAATAAAAAAATTGTTGTCAATAAAAAAATTTTTCACAACAATTTTTTGTCACCCATAAAAGTTATTAACTGATCAAAGGAGAAAGTGAATAGAATTTTTATTAAAATCGATTTTGTTGAAATCAAATTTTACAAATTATATTCACTCTCCTTTGATCAGTAATAATTTTGATAATTTGTGGTTTTAGGGTACATATTCTATTTTCACTCCGCATCATGTGTGCTTTATCGTCGTAAATATCTAAACAATTCATTCTGTATTAGGGGACAAATGACTGCATTATAGAGCAAAAATATTTTATTTAAATAAAAATATATTGTACTTTAAAAGCAGAGAATGTCTATTTTTGCAGAATTATAAAGTGACAGTAGCTTTGGGTTTTGATATGATATTTTGTTTTCTTAGTCAAGCGAAGGCCAAAAAGATGATTTGTTTTTAAGTTTATTTGATTATACATGAAATTTAAAAATATTTCTTTTTTATTGAAGAAATTATATAGCTTTATGTGGAATTCTTATTTAAACATCATTCTACCCAGCAGAAATATATTAGGTGTGATTTTAATCTGGATAGTTTAATCTATTATATATTATCGTTCATCCAGTAGTAATGGAAATGCAATGTTCTCAGGTCACTGAAATATGACAAACAAACTTGAATAATTCGTGTTGACCTTAAAGTGACATATTTTCTTCCTAGTCAAGAATTATGATACTTTCACAAAGTAATATACGTTTTCTACTCATGTTGGATAGCATAGCTTCTTGAAACAAGCATTGAGTAGATACGACGAATTAGTACCCAAGATGTAATCTCAAACTTGGAGATCAACATTCTGCATAAACCACTTGCTGATAGGAATAAAATAATATTCTCTTCTTTGCACATAAAATTAAGATGATAGCTGTTTCACCAAAACATCGCGCGGTTTTGTCAGATTGTCTGCTGAAAAAAGTAAACGCCAATGCGTTTGATGCGTCACATATTTGACTACATGAACACCTAGGCGGAACTGTATTCGACATTAACAAACATGATTGGATGTCGTTTTAAAAGGACATCAAATACTGATGATAATATACGCCTATGAAGTTACAGAAATAGTTATAGTTCAAAACTATAAGATTCCTCAATTTGAGGGTTTTATGTGTTGGAAAATTATCAGGGTAGATTATATTCAGTATAATTGCTGATTTCGGGTCGAATACGAAATGCAATTGTGCTAAACCTAAACTTAAATATACAGGAGTTTTAACGAGAATGTTACTTTAATTTTATGACATAACTTGAAATAATAAATGTTTTAACATTGAAATCGTGTTTTAATTATATATTTAATTGTATATTAATGTCAAAATTTTTCTATGATAATAATTACATATGCCAAGTGCGGCATTTTTATATTTTTTAAGAAAATGAAGATTTCAGAGTTCAATATCATGAGGTGATTGATAAAAGCCGAGATCAAAAATGATGTTCATGTGATATCATTACTTATTTGTTAGCTATAACTAACAAATATTGTTGTGGATATCGTATATAACCTCCTATAACTTAAAAATTATGGACCAACTACTAGTCCTTGTCTATATACATCAGTTCCATCTACATATGTACGCAATGCAATAACTACATTTAGTTCAATTGGGTAAATGACAAAGTATGAGCGATAGTAGTAAAAACTTATTGACTTTAGTTATTAATTAATTATTACAAATTAATAATCTATAATTGCCAACAAATAATTTATTTACTAATTATTAATTATAAAAAATATTTATAATTATCTTTATAGTTTCAAATTCCATCTGCTTACATAATAAAATCTATATCAGTGAATAACTGGATAAAATACCAAAGTTTAAATTAATCTGTATGCTACTAATAAATATTATTTGTTTTATAACAAAAAGGAAACAATGTGTTAAAACTCAATAAGGTTTATAAAGCCAAGAAAATCTTGATACATATCACAAGCAGTCGACATGAGCAAAGTAATTCGATATGCTTATAAAAATTAATTCACTTTTCGCGATTAATATATGTATAGTTTATTCAAGTCTAAATTAAATGTTTATATATTGTAAATTGGATTCACACAAGATTCGATATTTATTGCCTCTGAATATAATTTTGGACCAACTGAACCGTCAATGTTTCAAGTTAATTTATTATGGCTCAATATCACTACAAACTAGCAATTTACGCTGCTGATTAACAATTTAGGATTAATAACTGCGTTATTAATATTTTTAAACGTCGCGTGGCACTGTGCTAAACAGAAGACTGGTAATTAAAATTACATTATTCATAATTATTAGTATTTGTTGACAATAATTAACAGATAAATTAATTATTTAATTAAAAGTCAATAATAATGATAATGATATTAAATTTAACATGAATTAAATATTTACGAAGTATAAATTATAAATTCTAGCATTTATCTAGCACAATCCACTGTTAATGTAAAAATAATATAATCCAAACACAATTCAGATACTAATGATAATCCATAAATATTCGATGTCATTGTGTACAAGAGATAAATAGAGAACTAGTATTATAGTATTCTCTTTATATTTAATACAATAAGAAAGCAATTTTTACTGAAAACATCGTAATCAGTATCACAATGAAATCAGTCAAAAAACGTATTATATATATTAAATGATTTTTTTGAAATACAGCATTTATACAAAATGATGTTGCTTGGCTTAGACTGGACTTTGATTCACGACTTTCAATCACTATTTCACTTCTAGACGACCAATGAGTACCCTGCCACACTCATCAGTTCATATATATAACTAATATTATAGCATCCTCTTTATATTTAATACAATAAGAAAGCAAATAAATAGATTATATATATAAAGAATCAATAGGGTTATTTGAACATCAGTTTGGTATCCTAGAGTTTCTGTCGGATTCATAAATATTTCAAAATAGGTAGGTATATAAATATTCTCATAGAATATTGTACTGTGATACTGACAAAGTGGTAACCCGAAAACATTTTTAAATAAATTGCGAAAGAAAGTTTGGTTAAATTTTATATACCTACCTATTACGAAATATATATGGTGTATGGAATTGAATATCATGAAGGAAGGATTTTATAGTTGGTTTTCAATGCGAAAGTCACCTTATATTATATATATTATATAATATAGATATAAATATATAATAATATAAAAAATATATTATTATATAGATAATAATATATTTATATATAAATATATATTTTATTTATTATATATGACAGTCTATATATTAAGATCAAATTGATACATACTGAGAATTATTTTTGATTTCTCAGTATGTATCAATTTGATCTTAATAAATATGATGCTGAGCCTGTACCGGTCCTGAGCGGCGGTTTAATAACGAGCAATAACTATATATAATGTTTTTAAATTTAATTCTTACAATTCAATAATTGATTCTTACATCTTTGCTGGTGTAAGAATCAAATTCAAAAATTATGAATAATGTGTCCAATCCGGGATTCTAGCGGTTGTAACAAAAATTGTGAATTAATATAGATGTATAACCGAACTCCGCTTTTTCGTCAACATATAAGATTATAAAACTGAAGTTTATTGGCTCCAGGAACATAATGTTACAAATCATACTACCAAATTATGAAATTGTATCATTTAATGGATCCTAAAAAGCAAGCAATGGTCATTTACAATCATGTGGTCCATAGGAACCGTTTCAAATTATCACGTTTCCATATGATACAAGCTCATCTTCAATGATTTATCTATGTATATTTACATTCTTAACCTAAACACTTCGTCTATCTAAATTACTTATATACTCATATTAAGATAATATAATTATGAATCACAAAATATCGGTTTATATCTTTTACTTTAATTGTGATATATCGATACCTCTCTGAAAGTAATCAATTGGCTAATGTTTTGTTAATATCATCAGTTGCAATAATATAAATAAAATAGAATAAGTTTATATACTAATACTCACAAATGATGATAAAAATATATAATGCAGCAGGCAACAGGTATAATTATAATAGGATAGAATTTGAGATATATAGCGTGTTTTTGTAAAGCATGAAAAAAAGAAACGGTTGTGAGCAGAATAGAGATATACGAATGCGGTAAACGATGAACAATATGTAAACACAATGAAAAGGGAGAGAAAGGGACAAGAGTAATTTAGTTTGCTCTTGTATCACTTCGCTGCTGCTCTATAGCGGACAAAAACAACAAAACAGCATTTGCTTATTGCTTCATGATTCATATATATACATGGAGATGCTGGAGAGGAGAGATGTTCGACAGCAGAAATATACAATGCGTGACAAAAAAGGCTAACTGGAATTTATTTATATATAGGAACAAAAACACGATGTTGCTTGACGTTGCTGATAGTATATAGATATTAATATATATATATTTATATTTTTGAAAAGAGGCAATATCTAAAATGAGGAGGAGGAGGAAGGCGTGAATTATTAATAACAATACCCATGCAATCAAATAATTTATAATAATGGCTACTGTGTCTTCTCTCTATATATATTTTGCAGGAAATGTTAGTCACAGATGTTTTCATTTCTGGTATTTTTATAAAACATACTCACTTATTTATCTCTATTAACACATTGTTTAAAACAAAAACAAAAATTTACAAAAAGTAAGAATGGAAAAGGAGGTAATGTTACTTACACTGAGTAGAGGTAGTTAGGAGATGCTTAATGAACATAGATAGACGGTCAGGTTACAGCGTAGTTCTTGTTCTACTTTAACGCAACAGAACACGTGACCTTCGTAATTTTAAAATAAATCTTTTTATTATTATAATCTCTGCATGAAACCACAAGTACAGCGAAGATATTACAGTACAATAACAAAAGAAAATGCATTTGCGAATATTATTGGAAATATACATTAGGATATGTAAAGCCAACAAAATAATTAAAAACAAAGTCATTTGAATAATTATCTGAGATGGATCAAAGAAAATGAGAAATTATTTATCCGCTTCTTTGATACAGCTCCAATAATTATTTATCAATAAGGGATCAGTATCAACTATTTAAAAACAAAATCATTTGATAAAGATCGAAAGTAATATTTGCATTGGATAAAAAAGCATTTTACCGAGTATAATCATAAGAAAAACTTTTTATATAAGAAATCTACTTTACGGGAATAAGATAATCTTTATATTTTTATATATTCCAAGTAACGATCAATATAAGCATATTAACTTTTATTGGTTGCATTTTGATTTCAATAATTTTTACTATTTAATTCGCCTTGCATTTTAGGAAGTTTGATATAAAGGGAAGTATTCGTAATAAATCTAAATTGATTTATCAATATCAATTGATATAGATAAATATAATATTTTAATATTTATAATATCTTATATCTTTATCAATATTTAATTGATTTTTATGCAACGTGCGTAAAATTGAGGTTTTAATGATGTTTTAATTTTGACAGTTTCCCAATCTCCGTCTTCTTTATTCCATATGCAATATGTATGCGATTTATTTAAATTTTTGTAAATTATTGTTTATTTTGTAATCTAACGATTGAATCAAAAACAACTAAATCAGATAAACGTATATTATATCGGAATACAAAATTACATAAAAATCCAATATAACGTGGGTTCATATGTAGTGCTTTGAAATGTACAAATATGTAGTACTTTGAAATGTACATTTACTCAGCACATCCGTAGTAGTGCACGGATGTGCTTGTTTACTCAGCACATCCGTGCACTACTATTATACCTGCCGCATCCATTTAGGATCCAACGAGTGCAGCGACAATTATAATATATATATATAGTTTAGATTATTTATTCAAATCAGCTCCGGGATCCTTTGACGGATACTTGTATATATTAATACTCGGATATATATATATATATATATATATATATATATATATATATATATATATATATATATATATATATATGTTATAATAACTATAACGCATATCTAACAAAAATTAAACATCAAGTAAATATAAATATATGGATAAAATTGAATTAATAGAATCCTTAAATATTTTGATAAATCAAAATTATTTAAAAGTAGGGACATCTATATTTAGACAAGTAAAAGGTGTTCCAATGGGAGGTAATAATAGCCCAATTATATCTGACTTATTTTTAAGGCTTATACTATTTGAATTTGTTCATAACTGTTTAAAAAATAAATTTAAACTATATAAAGATATGAAATATATGTTCAGATATATTGGTAAAGATATATATAATATTAATAATATATATAATCTATATTATATAATATTGGTCAAGATATAATACATAAAGATATGAAATATATGTTTAGATATATTGGTGACATATGTGTATTTAGCTCTAATAATTTTTATCCAATAAGTTCACATATTTACCCAGGTAGCCTCATTCTTAATAAAACCAATATTAATGATAAAGGTATATATCTAGATATGAACATTAAATTAACATTAACTAAAACTAATAATAACTTATTTCGTAAAGATGACATATTTAAATTTACAACAAATATATTTTTACATGAGCATTAATGCGTACCATATAATATTAAATACAATACATTAAATAATGAAATTTTAAGAATTTCCATAATTTGTAACGATATAGGCTTACTTCAAAATCATTTAAATAGTAAATATATAAATTAATAAATAATATACTTTGTATTAAAATAAGATACTAGATAATCAAACTTCATCAGATAAAATACGTCAAATTTAGTTGCTATTATATTGGTTTTCTTAAAAATCATTTAAATAATTTAATAGATACATATTTTAATCTAGGGCACTATAACTAAAAGATAAAACAGAAAATTGTAAAATTTAAAAATCATCAAATTCTTATAAAAAATAAATTTAAACTTATAAGTGGGAAATTTTTATGGATAGATAATAAATAATGTATTTGGTGTTATAGTAATATATTGCAATACATAATCACATTATATCATTAGAAATACATCATTAGCATGTATTTGGTTCCGCTGCTATGTTGGTGGTTGCAACCTGATAACATATTAGCTTGTTCAGATGACCTATAATCTTATTGCAACATGATAACAGATCAGTTTGTTCAGATGATCTATAATCTTAATTCTAATACATGCTATATTTACTATTAATCAAAAATTAGAATAAAAATTCTCAATTTATAAAAATCTGAATTATAAAAAATATTAGAATTAAAATATTTAATTTTTTAATTTATATATACAAAATACAGAATCAGTTAACTGTTCAGATTTATCTAATTAAGATTATGTATTTTATGATCTTCATTAAAAATTTTAAGAGATTGAAAAATATATTTGCATAGATTTGATGTAAAAACTTGCTTTTTATCTTAGGAACATTTTTTTAATATATTGCAATAATTTAGATAGTGTTCAGATAAAACTGTTCAAGTTTATCTAATTAAGATTATGTATTTTATGATCTTCATTAAAAATTTTTAGTGACTGAAAAATATATTTGCACAGATTTGATGTAAAAACTTGCTTTTTATCTTAGGAACATTTTTTTAATATATTGCAATAATTTAGATAGTTATATTTATAATAAACACAAATGAGCTATTTATTCGATAGAAACCACCATGAGTATTTATGATAAGTGTATTATCGATTTTCAATTTTAAAGAAATTAAAACTCAAACTCTGAATTCTTTCTACTATCGCACCTTTGCACTGTCGTTATACTTAGACTGCCGTTCCTGAGATTATACCAAAGATTTGCAGTTGAATTAGGCGGTTCCTTGACGGTTTAGAAATGGCTGCCTCCGCATCGATTCCTGTAAACAAATCTAAGTTGTTCAGCAACTTGACCCTCACTGTAATCCCAATTCAGCAAAATCGACAATCAATTTATTCACGACGAGATACGACGGATGTAAAATAACGATATTATTATAGAAAGTACTTCACCATGGGGGCATATGTAGTTGTTGTTTCAATAAAAAAGGCAGAAAGCGCTTTGTCAATTTTTCGCAAACATTAAACCGTTACACTATCTTGACGCTTATCCTCTTCCAGAAATATCTGAAATCGTGAATGAAATAACCAAGCTTCGTTACTCTTGGCTTGTCGATCTCGAAGAAGCTTATTATCAATCGATCTTGATCCACAAGAACAACTAGACACCGCCTTCGAAGCAATGAGTAGATTATATTAATTAAAAACAAGATTCCAATGGGTGTAACAATTGGGGTATCCTACTTTCAGCGCTATATAAATAACTTTATTGAAACGAACAAGCTTGAAGATGTCTAATCGTACCTCGATGATATCATAATATGCGACAAATCAAAGGATAAACATGATTTAATTCTACAAAAGTTTAAACAATCGTTTAACTGATTCGGTTTACAAATTAATAATGAAAGTCGATTTATGGCGTAACAACAATACGAAGTTTAAGATGTGAAATTGCATTCAACACCTTAAATGACAGTGCATCTCGTTTTGAAAACGAGAGACACCAGGTTTAAAGGTGTTTAATGCAATTTCATATTCAATAGTTCGTATTGTTGTTACGCCATAAATCGACTTTTTATTGTCTTAAAGCCCGATCCAAATTGACTGTCAGCTCTGCGCAATTTGAAAACACGTAACGACATGGATGAAATTAAATACACAATATTTTATGTTGAATAAATTGACGTATTTAGAACCAGTGAGGTTTTATTCAACATAAAGCAGTTACAAATAATATATATATGAGTTCAAGATTAATAGTGTCTTTTATTTAAATATAACATGGGTGATAATCTCATGTTATATTAACCTGCACTTTTCGTTGTCCGTTATTACACAAATAAATTCAATAAAATTACATTTTAAATACAGATTATATTTGGCTAACTGATATTATTGATGTAATATGATCATGTTTCAGCGATCTAGCGGCAATACACAATTAAAAAGTGATTACTACTATAGATAACGTTCGTTAATAAAGTGATACATATTTCTTAAAAATTGCTGACAAAAAATTACAGATTATTATTTTTGTTAAGTTACAATTTCATAATCAAAAATAGGTATAAACATATTACGATACAATTTTAGTTGTAGTGCAAATTATAAAATTCCTCTTAAATATGCTTGTCCTTCTTTATTGAAAGATTTACAGTTCAAATTTAAAATAATTAATAGTTGTTTAATTAATATTTAAAATACATTCGCATTCGTTTAAGTGATCTTAGAAATACATTATATTTTCACTTTTATATTCATTTCTACAGTTATAAAACATGTTTCAAAAACAATACATTTCATTCTGTATTTATCTATACAGAATTATTTTCAAAAATGGGGAATATTAAATAAGATTATGTAGTGATTTTAAAGTATATCTTATACTTATTGATAAAAAATCTAAATTAATAGTTTTGTAAAAGTGTTAGAAAAATATATATGTAATAGATAAAGGAACTGTTTTTAAAGTCAAATTCCAAAGTTATTTATCATCCCAATAGAATGATTATACTATTTTTTGAGGGTGCAAATACTTAAAACATGATAACGGAGTAACTAAGTACATACTTGAATGATCTAAAAGAACATATCCGTATAAAATAAAAGGTGACTACAATCAAGTTTTATTAAATATATTTTATATAAACACTAAGTTGTAATTAGTACATAACTAATTATTATAACGTTTGACATAGACAACTCAAGAGCAGTTCATGTTATATATACTACGGTGTTGGGAATTCATGCTACAGATACATAAAATGAGCAACACTCAAAAAATAACTGTATCAGTTCGTGCTACTTTTCACTACTACAACAAAGTATCAAAAGATAAGATACAGAACAAAAAAAATTTAAAGAGCATAAACACACAATACTTCTTGATAATGTCCGCGGTTAGCGAACGAAATATCTAAGAAATATTCAATTTCTTTTTTCTGGGAATGGCATTTAGATACAAAGATAAGATAAGGATTTTATTAACAACTATATAACCGATAAAAATAACTAACTAACTAAAATACATGAAAACATAACTTAAAAACGATCACTTTCCTGTTTTCTAATATAACGACCTTAAGTCTAGCGGGATCGGAGCCCTCCAGCCAATCCAACACGCCGCTCTCCGACTGAACCACCCGGGGTATCTCACCCCCTTCCCCGAAGAATCCAATCGAGGCAGAATATGCTCGGTAATCGTGAGATGAAGAGCTTAAGAAACCTTAGTCTTTGCTCAGGGAAACGGACTCTTGAGAAGAAGACTAGCCCAAGTACCTCCGAGGCGCACTTGAGTTTTTCCATTCAATGACAGATGCTGGGCCCGTTTCAGGGCCAGCCTAGCTCGCTTCAGGATAAGTTTAAATCTTCCATGCCAGCTTTCGCTGGCCAATTCACCGTAACGGTAAATCCCAGATTTTTTACTCTACTTGTGAAGGCAGGGACTGGTTGATTAGTCAATATGTAAGATAGAGCTGAGAGTGCTAGTTTCTTTAATTTTTTCTTTGTCGCAGGATGGCCATGAAAGTTAAGTACCTGCGATTTGAACGATTTGAGAATAATATTGAATATGGGAAACTGATCTTCTAATATTAAAAATACGGCTGATGTTTGAGACTACATCTTTGCAATAGCATCCAGAGAACAGGGATGTGGTATCATTAGCGTATACCACTAGATGATGATCGCGTTTAAATTTTTTTAAAGTTTAATGGAGACAGCAAGATATAAGATAGGAAAAAGTGGGAATCCTTGAGGAACACCTGTAATAGGGTAGAACTAAAATGCATCAGGGTCGTCTCCATAGTAGAACCGCTTGGTGTACAGCAATATCTCCACCCTATTAACAATTCTCGCAGGCAGCCCGATGGACCTGAGGAAGACAACAAAGCGAATGGAGATGCTGTCAAATGCACCAGAGAAGTCAAGGAAAAAAGCTACTGCTAGTTGATGACTGTTATCCCAACAAAACTGATGGACTTCACTAATTGCTGAATGAATCGAGCGCCCTTTAGCAAATCAATTAAAACTCGGTGGGATCAAGTAACACCTACTTAAATAAACGCGGATTCTACGCGCAAGCGCTTTTTCGTAGATTGAGATGAAGGAGTTTTGAATCGAAATGGTCTTTAGGAAATGAGACCTTACTACGCTTGGGTAAAAATTCTACGACTAATATTGATACCGGCTACATCGGATGGTGAGGCTAAAAGCATTGTGACGGCCACTTCTCTTCTTTGATCGGATGTCAAAAGCTAACAGACCCGAGAAGATAGTGGAGCAACGGATTTGTATGTGCCTGGAATTCGACCCCAAGAGTTAAGGATATCTGTAACAGATAAGTGCCTGTTCCTGAAGTCACTCCAATACGGGATTGGTTTGGGAGATTGAGTGGCTCCGTAGTTATGCAGGGATAGTGACTCTTCAAAAACTCTATCAAGGTCAATGCTCTTAATCCAGCCCATATATTTTTCCCTCCAGCAGACAAACTTTTCTTTCTTGAATATCTTTTAAAAGGAAGACTGAGAAGGGTTTATGTGAGCAAGGCTCGCCATATCCCTGCTCAGCTGGAACCTATGTCTAGAGCTCCAGTATTCATCGAGAGGGCCTTCTAGCGAAAACAGAGAGATTCGGAAGGTGTAGCATTTTAGCTAGAACCTTGAGTTTTGTTGGAGTGGGATAGTAAGACATTTATAGGTAATCGAAAGAAACGCGGTAGCTTGCTATGAGAAGTAGGAATTAAATATAAAGCTCCTATTCGTAGAGGTCCTATTTTTGTATTCCACCGCTTTTATATGCTCTGCAAACATGCACATAGAGTTTTCTCAATAACATTCAAAAAAGGTAACGTGTTTAGAGCAAAACGACTATATAAGAAATAAATCATTTGATTTCTAATAAAAGCAATGAAATAAAGTTATTAATATATCGTTTATTTACTTTTTATAAAAATTCAGTGCTTATATAATCATTTATTATAATTTAGTGGCATGTATTTGGCATCGTATTTGGCATAGGTAGATCTCATCAGCTCCACATCTAACAAAGCTTCAGGAAGCACTAATTTATACCTGCGTATGAATAGATAATTTTAAGAGATGTAATTAAAATGAGCGAAACATAATTAACAAAAATGATGGAAGAATTTTATTTGATAAATAAAAATACCAAATAATTTATATTAAGAGAGCAATTAAATGAGTATATTTTATTTTAATTACTTTAATACAATTATCAAAAATAAACTCATATGCTATCGCGTTTACTTCGGTTTATAACATTTATTTATAAGCATAGACACAACCACTATAAAATGCAATTATAATAATATTAAACAATGCATAATTAACAATAAAGCTAAATGTGTTATTTTGAATTTGAATTAAATCATTCTAAATGTTTTAATATAAATATTAATGTAAAGCCTAAAGTTTATAAAATCAATCAATTAGCAGTACATTTAAATAACTATAATAATGCAACAAGCTAAAACCAAGAATTAAACTTTTGCGATTTGAAGTCGTACGCTGAAGTAACACTTTAGTGTATAAAATTTATGCCTTTTAAAATTAGAAATAACAATCATTTTTGCATTCTAAGATCAGTGATGTAAACAACATGATGACACATCAAGACAGCGAAAACATGAAAACACTGTTCACTTACGACAACATATATATCCATTATATATAAGGTCAGCAAACTTAAATGTGTGTATGTTCAACGATGATTATCTTACTTTTAGTAACTGTTCATTGTCCGAAAAGTGTACCATAAAAATACAAAACTAGTTTGCAGATGGTTTCAAATATTCATAGCATGTGATATATAAATAAAACTAGTTAAATTATATGATATTTGTCATTCGGAACGAGAAGAAGAATCATTTTATGAGCTAATTTGACTATGCATAACTTTCATTCACGTGAATACCGTTTGACATAGACAACTCAAGAGCAGTTCACGTTATATATACTACGGTGTTGGGAATTCGAGCTACACATACATAAAAGGAGCAACACTCAAAAAATAACTGTACCAGTTCGTGCTACTTTTGACTACTACAACAAAGTATTCGTAGAGGTCCTATTTTTGTATTCCACCGCTCTTTTGTATGCTCTGCAAACATGCACATTGCTTATACGTATGAGGACTATTTTACGAGTTTTCTCAATAACATTCAAAAAAGGTAACGTGTTGAGAGCAAAACGACTGTATAAGAAATAAATCACATTATTTCTAATAAAAGCAATGAAATACAATTCGAAACGCATCCTTGAATTGAAAGGTCAGGCAGGCTAATTCTTATCAGAATAACAGCTGCAAAATAAACGAAAAAGATAAAGATGTATTCCTTTTTATTTCATAATTAGTTAAGATTAGATAATAGTTGCTGCAAAGAAATATCATCACTTCTTATTCTATGAAAAATTTGTAAATTAATAAATGCATTTTGTTCATATAGAACCTAAATAAAGCTAGATTTACTACAACAAAATTATTTAAAACTAATTATAATAAAAATTATAAGTTAGATATTCATCATTTTAATCACCCGAATTAAATATAAATTATTTTTAGAAAATACTTTTTGAATTAAAAGCGATTAAATGTCACCCACATGAATATACCAATTATTGATTTTAAATAAACTTCAAATTGACAAATCAAATTAACTAATTAATAAAAAAACAAAAGATATTTGTACCGCTTCAATGTTGTGAAATGTTCTCATAATTAAATTCTATTTATTTATTTCAAACAATAAGATCTTCATCATTAAACGCAGTCTCGAAAAGCGATTTTCAAGACTATTATCAAAATAGCGATTTTGACAATGAATATATTTTGCATATAAATTGAAAAAATGTAAGGCGAAAGCTTTACACGTTGTGTTTTGTTCATTTGTGCCTGTTATATTTATAGATGATTGTAATTTGACATTTAAGAAATATGAATACTTATCATTATATACTTCTCTACAATATTCTTATAGAATATTTGTTTCATTCAGTTATATATAATAGAAAAATCGTATGAAACTGCGGTCCAGCAGACAAAGCTGGCTACGATTGATTTTTAATACATAATTGCCGCTAACTAACTAAACATCGATCATCAGCTACATTGGTATAATGTATCACTCCGAGACGTTCCTAACTACCCAGCAGTCATCGTCAGTCGAATGAAGTGGTTATGGTGCGTTTCAACTGATTTTGTGATAACTGTAATGACACCAACAATTCCTCACAATGCTAGACGAAACTAGTTATCATAAAAGCAGTCTAAATGTACCCTAACCACTTTATCCGACTGACGATGACTGCTGGGTGGCTAAGAACGTCTTGGAGTGATACATTAGACTGATGGAGTTGATGATCGATGATCAGGCACTAAATTCCGTCGGGGACACTTGAAAGTGCCCCTGTCAAACAGCATTTCTATTAAAAGAAATTTAGTGCCTGATGCATGGTTAAACTGCAATACGCACTGCCATGCACAGAGCGTATGCTAAATTTTCTCAGATGATTCAGATTAAGGGTAGTTCTACTTTTTGAGCTTTAAACACTGTTTAAGCGTGTGTTAAGGTGCCTATGGATGATTATTGAAGTCACGATACTGATGAGCTCCATTAGAGCAAACGCGTCTGCCATTGTTAAAGTAGTGATATGTAATATGAATTGTTGTTACACCTGCCCTGGGACACCAAACGGTGTACTCGTGAATAAATCATTATGTTTTCCCACAAGGATGCATAAACACCAGGCAGCATTATATATATCGTCATCAGATCAAGAAATAGAACCGAATTAATCTCGCAATATTCAAAGTCGCTACGTATGCCCAGTCATCCTATGTATATATACTTAAATGTGTATATTCAAAGATGATTATCTTACTTTTAGTAAATGTTCATTGTCTGAGAAGTGTGCACATAAAAAGACAAGATTAGTTTGTAGATGGTTTCAAATATTCATTGCATGTGATAAATAAATAAAAATAGTTAAATTATATAATATTTGTCATATATATAATGTGGTTACCGATTGAAACTGGCTTAGATGTAAAGTAAAGTGTTTAAATGAGATATCAAATGATTTACTCGAGGTTGCAGTCTAGACGTTCGTATATTATTTAATCGCGATATTGTACATTTCACAATGCAAACGCGGGCTTATTAACGAACATATAATTTAAAAATGATCATGTGCAATCACTACTGCCTTGAAATTAAAAGAAAACACTCTTTTATATGTATAATCACGTCGAAAGTATGTTGCACAGTAAACGCAAACTATATGTTGTATACTAACTATATTTATTGTTGCTATGAGACAATTTTTAAAGCCTTGCATGATCTGTTAGGCTTTAAATCGCAATCAACGTCAATTTTATATAAAAATTTGATTATTTGTATGTATATACTTAAGCATTAATATTAAACATCAATGTTTGAAAACTTCTACATCGTATGTTATTTATTAGTTAATTAATAAAAATTGACTTTTACTTGAAATTTAAATTAAATTTTAATTTGATATAAATAAAAATTGTATAAAATCGTATATAATTATTTATTACTTATCTTTATTCTTATTTATATATAGTATAAAATACGTAGACTCAGTTATCTGATCTGATTTGATCGCATTCTTCGAAGTACACCATACATTGAAGAATTTTGATTAATATAATGTCAATTAATTAATTATTATTGAAGTCAATATCTCTGCTTATTGATGATATAGCGTGTACTAATCGCAAATACTACAATCGTTGAAATATAATTCAGTGAAATTATCCTCAGGATATCACTACGATTACCAAAATTAACAACATAATTGATTTTTGCAAATAAATTCAGTTCATAAACGCCATATTTATATTCGATATGATAATTTAAAAAGTCAAATTGTAATGAATACATGAATAAATAGCAATCCTTGATGAATTAGATTTGATATATTTGATCAACATATTACATCTGGTAAACTTCTCTTTTATAAACTTTTTTAAAAGTTACAATAAATCTAAATGTACTGTTTTAACTTGTGTTTCAATTTGTCTTTCCAACTACATCTTATGATTTTCTTCAGAACATATATTCGGTGCTGCAATTTTAATATCAACTGGGTGTCCATATAGCGCTCTTTATACATACTCTTAACATACCGATGAAAAGGACCTTTGACGATGGTGCAATTTATCAGCATTTACACCCACCAAATGATCACGAAGACATTATATTTATATTCTTACACATTGTATAAGGTATATATAAATATACATTCATAAAATACTCTATAACTAATTAAACGATCTTCGTATTTCGTTATTATATTTGAATTTGAAATTGTTCAATTTTAAAATTTTTAAATTGAATTTAAAATATAGAGCTTTAGCAAACTGATTTAACCTATTATTAAAGCATTGATTGAATACTGCACAATAAATCGTACTTTTAATTTTACGATTATATGCAAGTAAATTATGTAAGATATGAAGATATTTCACAAAATAAAGGTATATTCGTTATTTAAATGAAATAAGGCATTTTATAAAATGTAATACAATTATATATAGGAAATGAAATTCGAGTTTGATGTTAAGTAACAAATTTGTAAAATTTTGGATGAAGGCATTACTATGTTATCAACTAAATAAAAATTTTAAGGGTTATAGGTACACCACAAATATTCAAAAATAATATTATGATATTTTTTCTATTTATAAATGTATGATATTTGTTTTATTTTTAACTGCATATGCATTCACAAATTTAAAAATTGTTTTATTAGCATTTTACTGATAACGAATGTAGATACATTTATAAGAATAAAAAATCTTAATATGATGTTCACATTGTTATGGTGTTCCAATGAATCTTAATATAGCAGTTTTGCTGCACAAGCTGTACAGTAAATAAGCATTTACTTAATTCGAAAGAATTTCAACACTTGTAAATATCATTGTTGAATATCATAAATGTTACTTTAAGTTATATAATAATATCTGATAGAGGGCCACTTAATTTGCTAATGTCAAATTAAAGACAATAATTGCTTTCATGTAAAAATAACACTCCGAACAGATGTTCTCTATCATTTCTCTAAAAAGTTCATTTAATGAAATAATTAAATGAGTATTGATTTGCAGATATTTGTTGTCGAAGTTGTTTTCTTTACCTAGTAATTTTCATTTTTAAAATTTTAGTTTTGGTCAAGTAGAATATAAATCTTAACTGTTCCGGGAATATTAATAATTCCATTAATTTACGTGTATGAGCATTGAAATATGTATATAATTATTGAAGTGACAATATTTTCATAACGTTAAAAGTATATAGTATCTATTAGAAACTAAAAGGTGAAAATCTATAAAAAAATCAACGTAACTGAAAACATTAAGCAGACAGTAAACTAAAGTACAAAACAGCAAGTGTTTGATTTGAAGCTATACATATATCATATTTTGTCGTTTTTGATAGTATAGGTGTATACATTTACAAATTATAAATTTAATTCTAATAAATAATGATATAATAGATATTTATATATCCACAAGAAATTCTTCAGATTATTACACTAAAACACAAATGTTCATAAAAACAGAAGATCTACCAACAGGATAAATAAAATTTTAAAAGTACCAGTAAGATTGTTTTTCCTTAAATTGTGATGTGTTTTAGCAACCGCTAATATCATTAGGCCTATCATGATGGCAGTTGTTACTATCGTCAGAGCTGATCGCAAGCTTTCAAGCTTGTCAATGATGGCATTACAGGAAAATAAAAATCTTAGTGATTCATTTAATTTTCAATTAACTTAGTTGAATTGCTCTGAAATATATTAACTTTTAAAGATAAAAGTTAATCATTGAAAGTTAATAAAGATTAACTTTTGAAGATAATAATTTTATAATATAATCAACAGATGTATATAGTAAAAACACAATTGATTGGAAATAAAATACCTCGATAATTGGAATCTATTTGTCGATAATGCTGAATTGTCTTTCTATCTGCAATGAAGACTTTCGGTTTTCATAACAATCGAAACGTAATTTTAAATTTCAACTGTGCTTGATTGATTTTAGACACGGGTAAAGAAGAAGCTACGTTGCAAAACACATTGGTAGCTTAGTGTCGTGAATATACAAAACATTTGAGGATGATTATTTCGACAACAAAGCGTATAAAAATCGATTTGGCAAGAAGATAACTACATTCCGCGCATCTTCGTGTGAAAAAGCAGTGAGCTCTTGGTAATATAGATATACTTACGGTGTATATATCAGTATATTTAAAGCTATTACCTGTAAAGTTCTACAGTGTATTGTGTATATTGGATCATTATTGCTTATTTAAGTGGTAATAAAAAATCGTGATCTGCGAACAACAATTCTTCTTACCAGTTACAGATAATTGAGAACCATTACATTAGAAATAGGAGCTATCTACTGTTGTAAAAATCGCTACTGCAGCAAAAAACAAACATTTTTTAGAAAAATTGTTTTGGCCTTTGCACAGTCCCTCTCGATTATGTTGCTAAGTAGTTAATCGCCATGCCAACAAATTACACATAGGAGACCATCACTAATAATATGTGATTAAGTAATAAGAAAATGAGAAAACAAGACACTTTGAGGGTGACAAACCACATATCACAGCAGCTAGTAGCGATCGAACGATCGAGATATACGACTTCAACAGAACAAAAGTTTACGGTAAGTACATAAAGTACATAGTGATAGAGAACATAGTTTCTATCAGAGAAAGAAGGAACATATAAATAGAGGTTGTGGTTATTTGCTCAATTATATTTCTACTATAGAAGTAGCTCTATTGCTGCTATAGTGGTATAAGGACGATGACTCCGATGCTGCTGCCATTATTATTAGCTTTTTCCAAATTTAACACTGTAGAAGTTGTAGAATGTTTTTCTGCATAGAAAAACTACACAGTGATTGTCATAAAATAAAAAACTACTCATGTGAATTGTGTTCAACTTGCATGCACTGTCGCTCAGTAGTAGTCTGCTATTGCTGGAAATAGATAAAATGCTTGCTATACTGAGGAAATACCAAATATAAGGATGACCTCCAAACAGTTCTACGTGCGTGCCACGAGTTGTTTTTTCTGTTCATCGAAGCATTTTGTTCTACACTTTGCGTTTATCTTATTGAATCTGTTCTGAAGTGTATATCTTATAAGATACTACTAGCCGCATTTATAAACAGATAAACATAGTAACATGCCTTTTTATATCTAATTTCTTATTGTAATAAAGAATGAAACTAATATCAGAAATGGAATGTGAGTACATGAATATTGACTACTTGGTTACATTATATATAGTGATGGGTGTGTAAAACGCTGGGGAACTCACTTTGAAGTTCGTTATTCATATTATAGACAAACAACATAAAGCGGTGAAAGCTACCCTTTTTTAAACATTTTGCATAGAAGGGCTTCCTTCTTCAATCTAGAAATAAAATTTATCTCATTAATTTTTAAGCTTAATAAATTAAAGAGATAAATTATATTTCTTCTAGATTGAAGGAACCCTTCTTGGGCGAAACGTTTGAAGAAAAGTTGCGTTCGCCGCTTTAATTTGGTTGTCTACCATATATATACAAATTCTGGTTAGCTATTTATGCTAGCAAATTTATTTAAATGTTTATATCAAACTATTTAAACTTTGTGCTTTACTATTCAGCACCATGTGAATAAATTATGAGAATTTATTTATATGTTTATATCTAATTATTTTATTTAGTATTTGTTGATATTATTTACATCAGTGCTAAACTTTGTGCTTTACTATTCAGAACCCTGTGAATAAATTAAGAAAGTAATACGAACGAAAAACAAGGAAAACAAAAATTCAATTTTAAGTTATAATTTTTTAACATTTTTGTTTGATGATCATTTTTGAGAACAGATTTTTACTCATAAAAACCTATTCCTGTTATCTCAAAAATAACCATACTGACTGACTTCTTGTGTTTGTATATGAGTATACATGCACATATACTCCCATACTCTTATAATCATATAATAGTATCTATTTAGACTTTATTCTATTCATGAAACACACCAGCAGATAAACATTAGGTGACGATTTTATTATTATGCAGTTAAATCCCGCTACTCTATGATTATAAAATCTACATACTCCATTGAATTTGCATAGACGCTAATGCATTAAAATACAATATGTCAAAATAAATTGTATTTTAATTAATCGGATAATGTACATACTGTAAATACCCATTTTTGTTGTAATCCATTGTAAAAGTAAGGTTTGCAATCCTATCATCGACTTTAGGAAGTCGATGTATAAGTTAATAAAGGTTTTAAATCCGAGTGAATTTTATAAATTATAAAAAATATCAATATTTTTCAAACAGGTTTTCTTCAAAATCATTTAAATAATTTAATAGATACATATTTTAAACTAGGTTACTATAAAAATAACATCAAGCAGAAAATAGTAAAATATATAAATCAACACAATAATATAAAGAATAAATTTAACTCTTAAGTGGCAAATTTTTATGGATGGATAATAAATAATATACTTTGTATTCGAATAAGATACTAGATAGTTTTATCAGAGGAAATGTATTTGGCCCCGCTGCTATGTTGGGTAGAGGAGTTAGGGGCCGAAACCTGATAGCATAGCAGTTCCTCCTGATGACCTCTAATTCTTATTCTGATACAACGTCTGTTATTTATTAATCAATTCATAAAAATGACGTTTATTTTAAATTTCAATTTTTTATTTTAACTTGATTTAAATTATAGAAAATCTAAAAACAATTATTAATTTTATTATTAAATTATTAAATTTTGATTTAACATTATTATGTTTTGTTTATTTTATAATTATTTTATACACGTAGACTCAGTTAGCTGATTTAATTATCAAATATTATTAATATTCAGTAAATTATTTAACGTCTACGCTGATTCACTATATGAACTTCAACTAATCTAAATATTAAGAGGGATATTACATTTTTATCTCAATTCGTATCTTACATTATTAGACTTTATATATCAATCATATTATATGTATTTTTTTCATCATTAGAGGTTATAACCTCTAATAGGATATAACAGTTGTTTTGTTTTTATTAAACAATTACAGTTATTTTATTTATATATTATCGAACTACGTGTGTGTTCTTCAGTTAAGGCTTTTCATTCAGTTATACGATAAAATTACTATTAAAACAAAGTATGAACAGCATCGAGATTCAATTTGATTTTGCTACACAAATACGCAATTTAGTATCAGTAAAACAAAATAAATTTTGTATTCACGTTAAATCTAGTTTATATATTAAATGCTGAGAGTATATGCATTGATTGGATATTTTTTCATTGGAGAATTACGGATGTCATTTTTAAATTTATATCATGCTAACTATAGGAAAAATAAAATTTAAATAAGAATGCCGAAATGTTCCTTTCAAATAAATCTTGAATATAAATAATACAAGGTTGTTAACAGTTGAATGATGCTTATAACGTTTACATATGCATTATTCAAGTTGAATAATACATATGTAATGCGTACAAATACATTACACCTGGATGAATATAGCATGTAGTCCAGTTTACACAAAATTTTATAACACTATAGGAAGTACAAAGCACTTATAATTATACTTCCTAGACTATCACAATACTACTATCTGGAAATAAATGATAACGGAACTAACAAAGACAATATTTTTTCATTATATTAATTCGTATCGAGTTTTAAAGAAATAAATTTATTAAATTGATATATAAAAGTATAAGCACTTAAATATGTTTTATTTAAAAAATATATTTGTAATTTATAACTTCTTATAAAATTTATAAATAACTTTTTATATACTCATTAATATAGGTTTTACCCTAATATTATCATTATTAACTCTTATATCCACAGGTATAGTAACATTTATTAGAAGTTGATATATAAAATCAACAAAATTGATTATGGTACACGCATGTGCTAAAGAAACAACGGTCCTGAATTTCTTAGGAAATGCGGCATTTATAGATAATAATGTTGATTCGTAGACTGAACTTTACTTCACGACTTCAGACACTATGCCACTTCTAGAAGACCACTTTAGTACCGCAATGATAGAAAACCCGGGAACACTTATCAGGAGAACGAAGTACCCACTGGTACTTCAGTACATATGTGCACCACAATGCCGTATCCATTAAAGACCCAACAATTGCAGAGACAATTCAGCGACAACCTCTGCCTAGTGTTTGAAGATGGTCCGCACAGCAATTAGATCTGGTAAAGAGTGCAAGCCTCAGTCAATTAAGCAAAGTGTCGGAAACGCCTTTATTCACAATGTTACACAGGCAACCGAAACGACCAGTGAGTACCTCATTCTACTGACATGTGTTGCCAGGTACTCTATCATGTCGATGCCAAAGTGGACGTCTAGAAGTGACATGGTGACTGAAATTCATGAATCAAAGTTCAATATATATATATATATATATATATATATATATATATATATATATATATATATATATATATATATATATATATCAAAATAGTAATATAAAATTAAAGCTTGGTTTAATTTTATATACTTACCTATTTTGATATATTTATGAATCCGACAGAAACAAGAATCCCAAACTGTGGTTCAGATAACCCTATTGATACTTTCAACATATATATATACTAAATGGTGTTGCTTGATAGACTGGACTTCGATTCACGACTTTCAGTCACCATGTCACTTCTAGACGACCACTTCAGCATCGAAATGATAAGTACCCTGCAACACTCATCAGTAGAATGAGGTACACACTGGTCGTTTCGGTTGCCTGTGTGACATTGTGAATAAAGGCATTTCCGACACTTTGCTTAATTGTCTGAGGCTTACGCTCTTAACCAGATCGAATTGCTGTGCGGACCATCCTTAAACACTAGGCAGAGGTTGCTGCTGAATTGTCGCTGCACTCGTTGGATCCTAAATGGATACGGCAGGTTTATTAGTAGTGCACGGATGTGCTGAGTAGACAACGGTCCAGGATTTCTTACGAAATTCGGCATTTATACTAAATGGTGTTGCTTGATAGACTGGACTTCGATTCACGACTTTCAGTCACCATGTCACTTCTAGACGACCACTTTAGCATCGAAATGATGAGTACCCGGCAACACTCATCAGTAGAATGAGGTACACACTGGTCGTTTCGGTTGCCTGTGTGACATTGTGAATAAGGGGTTTCCGACACTTTGCTTAATTTTCTGAGGTTTACGCTCTTAACCAGATCGAATTGCTGTGCGGACCATCCTTAAACACTAGGTGACTGAAAGTCGTGAATCGAAGTCCAGTCTATCAAGCAACACCATTAAGTATAAATGCCGAATTTCGTAAGAAATCCTGGACCGTTGTCTACTCAGCACATCCGTGCACTACTAATAAACCTGCCGTATCCATTTAGGATCCAACGAGTGCAGCGACAATTCAGCAGCAACCTCTGCCTAGTGTTTAAGGATGGTTCGCACAGCAATTCGATCTGGTTAAGAGCGTAAGCCTCAGACAATTAAGCAAAGTGTCGGAAACGCCTTTATTCACAATGTCACACAGGCAACAGAAACGACCAGTGTGTACCTCATTCTACTTATGAGTGTTGCCGGGTACTCATCATTTCGATGCTGAAGTGGTCGTCTAGAAGTGACATGGTGACTGAAAGTCGTGAATCGAAGTCCAGTATATCAAGCAACACCATTTAGTATAAATGCCGAATTTCGTAAGAAATCCTGGACCGTTGTCTACTCAGCACATCCGTGCACTACTATTATATATATCAAATAAAATGCAGGTACCCTCAATACCCAAATTAAAAAATCTGGCGGTTATTAAGCTATCAGCGCCAATAGAGCGCCATAAGCTATTTAGCATATTCTTGCGAAAGTTTACTGAAAAATATAATAATAGAGTCCTATTATACTAAGGACGCTACTTTAAAGCTGAATTCAAGATCTCGTTCGTTTCCTGGGACCTTGCGAAGGAGTATGAAATTTTTGTCCACGACGAATTAATGGATGTTGGGACAATACAATTTAAACCTATTCAAGCTTCCATCAAAATCTCAAATGTTCCTCCCCTCTTGAATGAGAAGGATATTGAGTCTTTAAAGAGACTATTTAGACTAACAAACTTCCGGCACGTGACTGGGAAGAACGGATTTCCTATCCCGATAGCTTTTGCGTCCTCTTCCATTGATAATGCTGAGATCCTAAAAAAGCCGTTTGTAGCCCATTTTTAAGACATAATTTATTGTTTAAACTCATAAGCACCGACGAGCTAACTTACCCGCACTGCAATACTTGCCACGAATGGGGCCACTGGGGCTCTGGATATGTTAAGGAGAAGTCTTGTGGGGTATGCGGCCAATCGAATTGCCCGCAAGTTGGTTAGAAGTGCTCCTCCCAGCCCAAGTGTTCAAATTGTGGAATACCCCATCTAGCGTTTTCCAGAAAGTGTGCGAACTTGAAACTGTATTGTTCCCGCCACTGATCATCCCCACCTCAATAAAAAAGATGACCCTGTGACTTTTGGTGCATTCGTGGGTAGAATGACTGACAACGACATCATCAGGTTAGTCGACTCCATAAGACAAGCAATCTTCAAGCAATTGGAGAACTTGATTCAGAAACAGCTCGCTTTATTTTTTTACCGCTCCAGTAATCGCCGACACTCCGGTCCTGAAGGAATCAAAGAAAAGAGCAGCATCGTCACACAGAGTTCTTCCTGTGAAGAGCGGAAAAATGTTAAAATCTAACGCCGAAGATGCTGCCGTTGCACTCATGGGAAATGAAGATAATGCCCGTGGGCAGGTGTCTTCCCTAGTAGGGCGTGTGGTGGAAAGGGCGACCTTTTCGCCCCTAGCTCCGTCTAGGTCAAGGCAATTCCACCCAGCAAATATAATGAAATGCAGTGTACTCGTGATCCTTTTTCACTGAATATCCTTCAGTGGAATTCGGGAGATGCTTCTGCCCCTAGACTTTTATCTGGTAGATATGCAGATGTTATAGTCCTTCAGGAGACGCGGTCTATCCGTCTACCCTGGACATTACTCGATTTATCCCAAAGCATATCTGTTCCCACTATACTCCGTACATAACCCACCTCACTCATCTTCATCTCAAGGACTCTTGACCTTAGTTAAGTGCTCCTTAAGGTCATCCCTCCTTTTAAATTACTCATGTCCAGCCATGTCTTGTTTGGAAGTTTCACTCTGTAAGAACTGTAAACACCTCAGTCTAGCCAATGTCTACATCCGTACTGGGGAGATACACAAGAACCGTCTCAGCCTGGATAGTATTATCGACAGTGGCTACGACATGATACTTGGGGATTTCAACGACAGAGCTGGTAGTTGGATCAATGCAGCACTTCGCAGAGCTAGGAACGGTTATCTTATTCACAAACCACCTTCCCCTACCTTTCATCAACAAATTCAATCCTCGACATTTTACTGCATCACTCGAGGTGGTTGTTGAAACTCCTCTGCACAGAGCAGTCGCGCCAGCGATTGTCCACCTCTCATGACCTAATTCGTTGGAGAATTGAGAAAGATACGTTGCTTCGAAGGAGGTTTCACTTTGATCCGATCATAGTGACCTTCTTTCAAGCGCCTATCCAACTCTTTCCCGGAATAGGAAATGAGAGGCTGACCGAATTTAATACCTACCTCTTTTCGCAAGCTACCGCGTTTTATCGACTACCTATAAATGTCGTATATACAATCCCACTCAAACGAAACTCAAGGTCCTAGCGAAACTGCTTAACCTCCCTAATCTCTGTTTCCGCCAGACAGGCTCTCTCGAATGAATACTGGAGCGCTAGATATAGTTTCTAGCTGAGTAAGGATAGGACAAGTATTGCTCGCCTTAGTCCTTCTCAATCTTCCTTTTTGGAAGATTTTCAAGAATGAGAAGTTTGTTTGCTGGAAGGATAGAGCATTGGGTTGGATAGGGAATGTAGGCCTTGATAAAGTTTTAGAGGAGTCACTAGCTCTACACAACTATGGAGCCACTCAATCACTTCAACCAATCCCGCCTTGGTGTAACTTCAGGAGTAGGGATCTATCTGTTACGGATATCCTTAACTCCTGGGGTCTACTCCCGGGCACCTCCAAATCCGTCGCTCCACTTTATTCTCGGGTCTGTCAGCTTTTGACAGCTGATCAGAGAAGAGAGGTGGCCGTCACAATGCTTTTAGCCTCCCCATCCGATGTAGCCGGCATCAATATTAGTAAGCGTGTTTTTATTCCTAAGAAAAAATCATGCTCATGCCCTAAAAATCTGCGACCCATTTCGATTCAAAATGCTCTCGTGTCGATTTACGAAAAAGCGCTTGCGCGTAAAATCCGCGATTATATGTTAAGGCGTAATTTGATCCCTCTAGGTTTTCATGGGTTTGTCTAGGTCGCTCGGTCCCTTCAGCAGTTGGTGAGGTGGAGTAGTTTTGTCGGGATAATAGCCATCGCATAGTTGTGGCTGTTTTCTTTGATTTTTCCGCTGCATTTGACCGCATCTCCATTCCTTTTGTGATCTCTTCTCTCAGGTCCCTCGGGTTGCCTGCGAGAATTGTGAACAGAGTGGAGATCCTGCTGTATACCAAGCGTTTTTACTATGAAGACGACCCTGATGCGCGTCAGTTCTACCCTATTACGGGTGTGCCTCAAGGTTCCCCACTTTCTCCTATCTTATACCTTGCTGCCTCCATTGAACTATTCAAAATATTTAAACGCGAATAACGTCTAGTTGTGTACGCTGATTACACCACAGCCCTGTTCATGGACGCAAGTGTAAAGACGTAGTCTCTGACATCAGCCGTTTCTTTTTAAGATTAAAAGACCAGCTACCCTAATCCAATCTTATTTTAAACTCTGCAAAATCGCAAGTGGTAGTCTTTCATGGCTCCCCTGCAACAAAGAAAAAACTTAAGAGACTAGCACTCTCTGCGCTCTCCTTCATATTTGCCTCTGAACCACTCCCCACCTTTACAAGTCGAGTAAAATACCTGGGGTTCACCGTTACGGTGAACTGGTCGGCGAAAGCTGACCTGGATAGATTCAAACGTATCCTGAAGAAAGCTAAGTGGCCCCTGAAACGGGCTCAACATTTGGCATTAAAAGGGAAAACCCAGGAACGCCTTTGGGGCACTTTGGGCTATCTAGGGATTAGTCTTCTTCTCGAGAGGACGTCCCCCTGATCAAAGGCTAAGGTTTCTTAAGCTCCTCGTCTCTCGTTTACCTAGTATAGTCCGTCTCGATTGGATTCTTCGGGGGCTGAAAGATCTCGGGTTGTTCAGTCGAAAGGTGGCGTGTTGGATTGGCTGGAGGGCTCAAATCCCGATGGACCTGAGGCCGAGATATCATTATGAAGACTAAATGCTGTTATGAGTTGTCTTATCTGAACTGCAGTTGTTTTTTCTAATGTCTCTATTCGTATTTTTTAGTGGTTGTTAATTATTTATTTAAGAAATTCCTTATTATTATATATATTATTGGTTGTTTAGTTAAAACTAGCACAATTAAAGCAAAAAACAGTGTATATTATTTAAATTTCCATAGCTTTCGGGCACAGCCCTTCTTCAGTGGAAGTTCCACGCAATATTGTAAGAACTTAATATGATCAGGGCAATTTAAATTATCCTGATTAAAAACTATTTAAATTGTCCTGATTATATTAAGTTCTTACAATATTGCGTGGAACTTCCACTGAAGAAGGGCTGTGCCCGAAAGCTATGGAAATTTAAATAATATACACTGCTTTTTGCTTTAATTGTGCTAGTTTTAACTAAACAACCAACAATTTATTTCTGATATATATATATATATATATATATATATATATATATATATATATATATATATATATATATATATATATATATATATATTATTTATATTTATATATATCATCGACTACGCTTTTATATGAAAATTATTAAAGGTTCGTATTAGATTTAAAATTTTAAATAATATTTTGCTTTTTAGCAAATTGAATTATATGAATTTTAATTTCGTAGTGTAATCGATAGTTTTAAATAGTTGATAATGATCCATTATTGATAAATAAATATTGGAGGTGGATCAAATATCTAATAATAAACTTATGTATTACTTTAATCTACCTTCAATAATTATTAATCGATAGTTCCCATATCTTGAAGAGAACTATTTATTTTTAACATTTTTAGTTGTACATGACGTTTATACTCGATGTATAGGGTGTTTAAACTCGATGTTCCAAGAGTTTACACTCGATGTTTAAACGCCCTGTACAATGTAAGAGCACATCGAATGTATCATTGGACATTTTTAGTTGGTTTTGGAATATGAAAGCACAGTGGCTTTACCTAAATGTAAAATGAAACACAATTTTACATGCAATAACAATTATGTTCTATTGTAACCAATAATTCATATAACTTTGCGTAACTTCTGAACATGTACATGAACACTGCAGTGAATAGCAGCAATACATGTTAGATGGGAACATCACTAAAGCATTTTTACCGTTTGCAGTAATTTA
Source organism: Pomphorhynchus laevis (assembly GCA_012934845.2). Taxonomy (NCBI): domain Eukaryota; kingdom Metazoa; phylum Acanthocephala; class Palaeacanthocephala; order Echinorhynchida; family Pomphorhynchidae; genus Pomphorhynchus; species Pomphorhynchus laevis. The sequence goes on along the minus strand of WNNJ02002176.1, from coordinate 17,602 downwards.
TTAACAACAATTCATAAGGACAATTTGCATATTCTTATTCAATTTCGGTAATTCTTTGGTTCTTTTGAATTCGCTTTCGCATAACAGCATATTGCAAACAATGTATATAAGAAGCAAATTGATGAATGGCACTATCAATTACCTATAAAGAGTAAATTTTCTTGATTGTTGATTTTTTGATACCTGATTTTATCACACATTTTCAGTTTATGTTTGTACTGTGAATTTATAAAAGATTTATGCTACGCGGTTATTCAAACAAATAATTTTAAAACAAAATTATTTATTTTCAAATAAAAATATTAACTATGAATGAATATTTATAAAGTAGGGAATCGAAAAATAATATTTTCTCTGAACCTTGTCTATTTTGGTGAAATGAGTGTACAGATGAAAGATAATTTCGATCGAAAAGAAAATACTAAAAGTAACTATCAAAATTAAATACTAAGAAATAAATTAAATGATATATTAATAGTTTATATGCTACACATCTACTCAAATCTATTTTACTGCAGCGTAATTATTCTTTTATAAGCTTTAATATCCTGATAGTACGGTACTTATCATAATTAATTCGGTAAATGCATGTTAAGTATGTCTCTCTCTTTATATGTATATAATGTGTGTAATTTATATGCAATTAAAAAAACGCTATCTTGCAGATAACGTTTAAATGCACTAATGCTCCAACCTTTCTGATTTAGGTAAGTGTATACGTTGATGTAATGCCAAACGTTAATATCAATTATGCTTTTAGGATTATATATACTCGCTGAATTTAGTGGGTTCCGAATTAAGGGAATAGAATTTACTTATTTTGAGCACAATACCAATTAATGATAAATTAAGTGCAAACATTAAAAAAAAAATAGTCATCACTATCAATTAATTTAGTTTATAAATTCTTCCAGATCCTACTTAATTCAAAATACTTATTTTTCACATCTGAATTAGTTCTTTTGGCAAAACAACTACCAATGATTACTTCTACATTAAGGATTCTAGATTTCAGAGCATGTAAGAATAAGATCTATGATGATTGAACTACCAAAACGAATTTAAAATTCAATAGACTATGATAAATTTTATTGAAAATAAAATTAGTATTATAAACGATCACAATTAAATAAAATTTATTTTTAGTATTTCGGTAGCTTCTAAAATAAGCTACAAAAGTAAAAAAACATATTTACACTTTGCACACCTATATAAAGGTGAAATATTTTGAAGTTACTAGATAAGTGATTTTAATGAATTTATGAAATTAAATATTATATAATATTAAATTAATAAAAATTAATTATGTTGTATAAATATATTCCAGAACATATATAATAATATTTATTTATATTTGCAATCAAAAACATATTATAACAGGTAAAGTTGCCTTTGATCAGAAAATATGACCACTTTAATTTTTCTGAAAAAGGTGCAGTATAAATTGGTTTTCTATTGCTTTTATGTTGTTGTTGGAAATAATATTATATAATGATGCTATTAGTAAATATATAAGTAAACGACAGATACAAGCGCGTGATTCTTCTGTATTTGTTGTATTAATATATACTACATGGGTAATAACATCCAAATATGCAGATATATACATATTGCATACTTGTTTGAATATTACCAAAATTACGTTATAAATAGAATTAAAGTATGCCTTAGGAAATTCGCGTAGGATTACATTCGTAGTAAATTTAATCATGTATTAATCTTTTCCCGAAAATACAAAAAACAAATCAACCTTATTTGTAAATTTTCCCCAATGCTATTGATCTATTCAGACCTAAATATTTTCAATAAAAATAGTTTTTTTGGATACCAATTGCATATTCAAAAATTTACAAATAAAGTTGATCTATTTTTAATTTTCGGGGACATGATTTAAGAAACTGCAACAAAATTTGTAAATAAAAAAATGAATTTTTAAGGTAATGTGATTTTGATAAGGATAGTTGAACCATAATTTACGTTATTACATAAACTAATTGATCGTTTTTCATTAAACGAGTAACAATGTATCTCTGAACAACTATCTTAAAGTCAGAAATCTCAGAGTTTTGAGAAATCAATAAAACTTTGAAAAGAGAAACTGCATGTAATTAAATAGCTGCAAGATATAGCAAATAAATCAAACTAACAAATCATGTATTGAATTTGAATGGTCTGATTTGGAAACGGTTCTTCATAATTGTAAGATTTCTACGAAATATTTGATCAATATATTAAAAATATTGCATTTTGGTATATGCCAAATGAGATAAAAGCGAGCAATCTTAATGAATGCAGTTTAGTTGCTGTGACGACTCATCAGTAGAAGATAATTTCCACTGCTGACGGAATACCGTATGAATGGCAGATGTTGAATAAAGTTCGTTCTACTTCATTTGCAGCCTTCCAAAATAAAAATTCTTATAAAATATTTAGTTTTTGTTGATTTCTAAATTGCTAACATCATGTGTCGATATAATCATATACAACCCGTGTTAGCTTATCACTAAAATGGCAAGAGTAACCGTACACTTTACATTGAAATCACTTTTTACCTTCTAAAAAGTTTGGACTTTTCTTGTTATAACATCGAAATCAAAATGCGTGTGTTTTATGATTTAGATAAAAATGTGTAAGATTCAAATATTCAGTTAGAAGTTTTTATTTAGCTTTGAACAATTTCAACAATGTGATTAGGGTCAATTGTTCAATTTTACATTCATTTGATAAACGATTTATAACATCTAATTCTATATATAAAAATGAGCATTTATTTCTGTGTACAATTTTTTGCTAAAATACATATCCACAGAATCACTAAGGGTGCAAATTTTAACCTCAAAAACAAATCATATAATGCAAACATTTTTAAGGTGTCACATTTTTTTAAAATTTTTAACATCTAAATAGAATTTTTTCTTAAAAAAATCAAAATTAAGAGATGTTGGTGTCCTAAAGTTCATAAAATACCCATGACTTTATTTTGCATTAGTTTGCTTTTGACATGAAATTAATTGATGCAGCTTATGGCACTACGATTTCCTGTAAAAAGCATTGGTTCTTCCTTATCTTATTAAAAATGTAAAAGAACAAATACATTTTTATCATCATTTACATACTTTTTACAATTTGATTAATGCACTTGCTGTAATCCATCAAAGCAATTGCATTAATATGCTTAGTTACATTAATCAATCAGTGCGAATATAAAAAATAAGCCAATCACATTTTGCTGTTTGATAAAAAAGTTGAAACAAAAAATAAAATAAAAAAGCTTATTTTAAATACAAAATAGTTATAAATTATGAACAAATCGTTGATGTTCTGAACCCTAATGTTTCTGAACTTTTAGTATCATGAACATATCAAAAAATGTAAAAAATTGTCATATTTCTGTGTTAATATTTAATCGCTTTTATGTGTGCAAATTGTGTATGAATCATGACTAAAACTCATTTATTCTTTTGATTCAAAAAGGACAGGAAAGTGTCAAATGATTTTTACACAAAATTATTGTCTCATAAGCTACTAAATAATTTGATCTTCTGTCAAAAACAATCAAAGGCAAAATAAAATAGTTATGGGCACTTTTGTGAAATTTAGGCTGACCCATATCTCGTCACAACAAGCCCGAATAAAAAAATTTCTATTTTAGAAAATATCGCATTTATCCATGAGTTTGCAGTTCTGCAAAACGTTATTAATAGAAACTAAAACTTGTTTTTCTCTGTAGAATGCAATGGTACAAATTGTTTTAATAAACATTAGATAATTACTGCTATATTAAATCACTAGTGGTAATCATTGAAGAAATTTAAAATTATAAATTAACTCTAATTCAGTATTAATAAACTGATTGGTTTCGAAATATTGAAAAAATGGATATAAATTCTTACTTCTACAAAGATACATTTATTATGTTGATTTATAATATCAACGCTTTTATACTGTAATCGTTATAAAGATTTTAGCACACTTAATGTATACAATAATATTCCTTTTACAAAATGTGAAGATATATTTGGATGTTTAAATATATTTTATTTTGATATTTTTAAATATCCACTTTATATGGATACATAATGCATAAAATAATATGCTTTCTAAATAAAGATTTCTAAAAATAAGATTATATGCTTTTTAAGAATAAAATGCTTTCTAAAAAAATAAAATTTTCAAGTTATGCGTATTAATTAAAAAATACTTATTAATATATCAATAGAATTAATTTATTACTAGGTGTGATGGTGCTAAGTGGCACCATCACACATGAAATGGCTACCGCAAGCGGAAATGCTTCTTTCCCCACTGCTTCGAGTGATAATCATTAGATTCCTCTTGTAATACTTTTGATACCTTTGGACGATACGACGGACGCTACAGTGACATACTTGCTTGATGTAACGTGATGATTAAAAATTAGAACATTTGCCGGTCGTCGAACAGGCCGTTTGCGACGACGACGAGGGATTGCTATCGGAATAGCCTTGTAAGCAGATAAGGGACTAACTTATCAAACTTGAAATTTATCCATCTTGAATAGGTTTGCGCAATTTATTTAAATTAAAAGTTAATCTGTATATAAATACAATTAACCTTTAAGTAATATTGTGATTACTGCTTCTCAATATCATTACAATCGAGTTATCAATTTGGAATTAATAAAGAGAGTTGCTTACATTTCTCACAATGATATTATAGAATACATGAATGAATTGCAAGCATTCATTATAGTTGGTTGACTATAACAGTAAAAGTTTAGGAATATACTAACGTGTACATAAATCGCATTCACAGTGTGTACCGAGATAATGGGATTTATAATTAATTTTCATACCGCTGTTTTATTATAAGATAAAAATAGAGGTTAATATATTTAAAATAGAAGGTAAATCTTCGTTTATTGTGAATGCTAGATGAAAAGCAAAGCAATTGCGTTATATTAGCTAACCTTATTCTGTTTTGCTCTGTATCCTTGTAAGAAAAATGTTCTATTTTTGGTGGTGATTTCCTGAGAGTACTGTTTTTCAATGGCATGAAATGCTACTTTTTTCATTCAGAGATGATATATTCTCACATCGCATAATCTCGATATAGCTGCTCCTCGGCAAAGAAAGGAAATTGTCTTTGTGTACAAAAACCGAGAGAATTTTTTCTCTCGCTATTTGAGTACACATATAAAGAGTTTAGTTTTTAAAGTTGTAGAAATATAACGGGATGCAGAAAAATGAAACAATATAATAGTAGAGAACCACCATAATATTACCAGCACCAGCATTGCAATATAGCAACTATTTCCTCCAGCATCATATGCACACAAAGCTGAAAAGATGTCGCCACCCATTACTGCTACAGCATCGTTATAACTCTATACGCAATGTGATATAGAGCAGTAAAAACGCTAAATTAAAAAAACGGACAAAATATTTAGCTATTTTTGTCAGTATAATAATAAAAACCAAAAAATATACAAGCACTGAGAAAAAAGGAAAGCAAATCCATGATAACACAATCAAAATTTTGTAAGTAAAAAACCCTGCTCTCTCTTCTATCAACAAATACAGGAAAACAGTTTTTATTCAAGTCATTTATCATGCACATCTGACGCATGCTCCCTGCTGTCCGTGTTTTCTGCATTTGCACATTACCACCAACACACACTCTCTGTTCTCCTTTGTACAAATATTGATCTCTCGCAACACAATATAAATTAATTATTATTTTTCGTTCCTCAAATGCTACTTTTTTTCAACATTTTTCAATAACTGTAATAAAAAAATGCACTTGCACTTATTTTTCATTGTGTGGATGATGGTGAAGTGAAAGAGAGAACACACAGAGAGAGAGCGAATATCAGATAGAGATAGTGGGGGGACATCACACTGTATATTATTTAAAGGTGAAAGAATTATAATTAGATATTGCATAGATTTGATGCAATATTACGGAAACAAGAACATGATTTCCACATCGATTTCGTCTTGGAATTCAACAAAATAAAATTATATTCCAATTTATATACGTAAAATGTATATTTGGTATAATGTAATATTACTGCAGATCATACTTTATTTTTGATTTTTATCTAATCTCAAACATTAAATTGTTGTATTTCAAATAATTCTTATTCATCATTCTTCGTATATATATATTAGTTGGATATAATGAGTGGGATCAAGAAGAGCAAATGTTACTAGTGTGGCGGGATTTTAATTCGATTTTTCGATAGACATTGTGTTTCAATGACATAAAAATGAATACGCTTCAACAAAATATGTTGTAGGTAATTTCGAAATTTCGCGTCTTTTTTAGCATATTACAAATCAAAACTTTGTGTTTTTAAAAGGCATGAATTAGACTGTAAAATCTATCAGTAACTTAAATCAGAAAACCAACAGAAAACACTTAAGTTTATTATCAGATATATTTAAATTTTAAGTAAAATTTCATAATATCAAAAAAATGATCAAAAACGTTGTATTGAAAAAATAACTATTTCAAGAATAATTTTTTTCTGTATTTTTCAAAATTGCCTAAATTTGTTCAATACAAAACGTTTCATGATGTTTAATAAACAGACATTACATCACATGAATTAATTTTTTATTTATGCATGCATTGTACTTAAGTAAATGGTTGCATTTGAAACTAATATCAAATATTTGATTTTTAAAAACTTTATACATATTTGCACATAGAATATTGATTATTTATAGAATAGAATCAAAGAAACGAGAATCTATTCGATAAAAATGTTCAGTTCAATATTTCCATAGCTCTGCTATCATCAGGAACTTCAGTTTTTCACAACACGCGTGTTGCGCTGTTTCACAACACGCATGTTATGAAACACACATGTTGTGAAAAACTAAAGTTCCTGATGATAGCAGAGCTATGGAAATATTGCTCTTTTCTTTGATTTCATTCTATAAATAAATTACAATTAAAAGAAATGGATACTTTATAATAGAATATTAAGTATTCACATTTTTTCTTGAAAATGTAAGCAGCTATCCAGGTACATATCTTAAAGCTGTTTTCAGTTAAAAATATTGGGATTAAGGCTTGGCATTTATGGACTCAAAAATATTTCCAATGTTCACAGCCAAATAGTTAATGATCTAAGAGTTGGACAACCTTCAGTGTCACTGACCGTCGTTAATCATTGAGGTTGACTGTGACAGTTGTATTAATCTACTATATTTGCGAAATGCAATTGTTGTGTATTTCTCGAGGAATTTTACAGTGGACGTAAACAAATGAGATCATCTAACTGATCCTAATTATTTTATACTATACATAAATAAAAATAAAGATAAATAATATATAATTACTAAGATTTTATACAATTTATAAAATAAAAATCAATTTTTATGGATTGACTAATAAATAATATACGATTAATTCGAATAAGGAATAGAGGTCATCAGAAAGACTGTTATGTTATCAGGTTTCTGCCCCTATTCCTCGACCCAACATAGGTGCAGATAGTTTGTATAACCATGATAGAAGAAGCTATATTTGATAGAAGCTAATTTAATAGAAGCTACAATTGGTAGAACCATGATTTGTATACACGTGTGAGCTGTTCAAATAAGAGATGTCTATATGATGCAATAACAACTTGATCAGTCGATAACAAGATAACATAAGCAGTTAAACGTAGCTAAGGATCAGTTATTAATGATTATACATTTCGGCAATCAAGAGCCGATTGACAGTCAGCATTAAGAATATTTCTCGCGTTAATAAATAAATCAATAATTCAACTGTTAAAATTATGTCGGTACATTGGTATCGCATCTTTCAATAAAATCTTAATTTTTTTGCTTATTTTGTGAATATAGTATTAAATTTATGCAGTTACTAAAATTTATGATATAGTAGTAGTTTGTATTATATGTCAGCATAGATAAATATCATTATATGCCCTTGTAAGCAGTATTAATACCTTTAGAAACAAAATCAATGGGCTTCACTGATTTAACAGTGCACTCAAGCGGTTATAAAATAAATTATCGAATATTAATAACATACTAGCGAAAATAGCGTGTACTTTATAGAACACTTTTTAAGTTAATACTAAATGGTGTGTGGATGAGACATCATGATGAGAACAATAAAATAAGTATTTTTTATACTCATTAAATTATATTTCTATACTACTGACCTATAGATCGAATATGTTGGTGTATAATTAGTTAGTTTGATGATAATTAATTAAGAATTCTTCTTCGTTCCTATAATAATATATAATTAAGAAGTAGTTAAATAGTGTAAATATTTCAATATTTTTTACTTTTTAAAATGTGCGTGATACATACCTTAATAAAAAAAGTTGAATGAATTCACAATCAAAATATGCCCATTATAAAGATGTAAGTAAAAACAAATTTTAATTAATTGAAATGCTAGATTTACTAGAATATGTCTGTAACAGAATACTATATTAACGCATAAAATGTTCTATTTACTCATCGATTCTTAACGACTATCAAAATGTTGGTGTACACATTTACAGGTTTATTTTACATGTGAAGGTTGTGTCAATTCGGTACTCTGATTAGAATTACATCGTTTATTATTTGATAACATTTTTAAATAATGAAACGTTTTTTGGCGTACCATTGTTGACACGGGGACCTTGTTTTCCTTGAACCATGACCTCGTTCAAAGATACTGAACGAGTTCAAAAATACTGAACGAATACATATTTTTTTGCAATTTATTATTTTACTATAAAAATAAAGCCAACAAAAATTTATCAAATATTTATAAATTTTCAAAACATTATTTAAAGTAAATTTGAACTTTTAAGTTGCAAGCTTTATAGATAGTAAATAATATACTCTGTGCTAGAATAATATGTTACAATAGATAATAAGATTTCATCAGAGGAAATAGATAATTGGCATGTATTTGGAACCGTTGCTACGTTGGGTCGAGGAACATGAGCAGAAATATGATAACGTAGCAGTTCATCATGATTACCTCTAATCTTAATCCTAAAACACGGAACATAATCTATTGATTGTTCATAAAAATAATACAGGGTTATAAAAAATATTTTTAAGATTAAAATATTTCAATTTTTAAATTTATTTAAAGTACAAAATATGAAACCTCACTTAAGTGATCTGATTAATAGATAAAGAGCTCATATTTACAAATTGACAAATTTTTTTAAATATCCAAATTATAGATTATAAAAAATACTCGGTGCTAAAAAGGAAATACGCGAGATAATCACATTACATCAGAGGAAATACATCATTAGCATGCTTTTCGATTTGCTGTTATTATGTTGATAAATATGTGCCGAAACATAATAGCATCGCAGTTCTTCTAAGCAAACTCCGGACATTATTCTGATTTATGGTATAATGTTAATTGATTAATAAATATATTAGGTTGTAAAATTTCTTTATTAAATCCAGATATTTCTTTCTTAATTTTATTTATAGTACAAAATATGTATCGTCAATTAAGTGATCTAATTTATTGAACCCTAATTTGTGTGCACGCCCACATTTCACCAAGTCGTTTTAGCGAACCACAGGAAGTTCATCATTATTAGTCAAAAGAGGCAACTGATGCGCTATTTACTCAAACGCTAAATGAACCGTTATAATATAAACTATGAAATGCAGAATATATTGCATTAAACATTTAAATTATTCTAAGCAGTATAATTTTTAATATAATATATATTAATGTTTATATACAGTATATAAATTTTAATATCTAGAATCAAGATTTATATATCTAAACTGCTATTATCAAAATGCTCGTTAATTTGCTTCTATTGTTTAGTTAAGACAGCTCTTGAGCTAATGTTTGTAGTTAGGGAACGAAATCTGTAAGAAATTCTCAATTTCTTAATTATTTGGGATAGAACATAAATTTTAAATTATGTGTTCCGTCCATAATGCATCATTTCGACTATTAAGTTATAGTGGAAGTAACAAATATCAGCGAAGCATATAGGCTCATTAAATATTTACAACTAAATGTATCCTTACTTTCCACTTTAAGTGTACATTTTTGACTGACAACTTAATCGTATACATGGCCACTGTTGTTGCCAACTTCACGTTTTGTTATGATTTTTGTGTGTGATTCAAGTGGGTTTATTATTTTGTGTTTTGTAATCTGAACACATATAAATCGACGTGTGAGTTCCTGTAATTACTACTAAAGGTTTGGAATCATCTTTGTTTCTAGTTTTACTGCTACTTATCGTTTGTATTTAAAATTGAATGACATGTCCTTGTCTGTGATAGACAGGACATGTCATCTATTAATTCTTTTGATTGAATTTGTTTTTATACAGTAAGACAAAAAACTAAAAATGTGTAAACAATTTTACCTGCTCTAAAAGGACTCGAATGTTGGTTCGGCCCTGTCGGCTTTGCGTGTAATTTCAAAAACGAACAATGTCTACTGACCGCTCAGCCGTCCGAGATTTATAATCGGCAACTAACAATCCGTCCTTATTGTGTTGGTATAGATAGTAGGTGAATGTAGCAAATCGAATTGGCACAAAGAACAACAGGAATATATAGAGAGAGCTACTGTGTACATATTGGGAATTCGAATAGGCATATAATATATATATTAAAATATATACATGTTTCTGAATGAGTGGGTATTGTTTTTTAGTTTTTCGAACTCTCCTTTTCTCTACATACGAATTTCATCACATTATCAGCAGCACCACCATAGATGAGGAGGAAGGGTATAAGACACAGAGTCACAGAGCGAAGCAACTATTACGCTGCTTTGAAAGAGAAAGGAGAGAGAGAATGTATGCAGCAGAAGCATACAACAAAAGCAGCCGCAGCAACAAAGCAGAATATCAGCAAGCAGTGGCAGAACATCATATCATCAGTAATGCACATGCGCACGAGTGTGTTGCTCTTGTATACAATCTGCACAATATAACCACATATAAATTTAACATACTCATGCTTAGCTGTTCTGTATTTAAGTGCATTTTTTATTCTTTTGTTTAAAAGGTAACAAAATTAATACATATATAAAAATAAATATCCTTAGATGTACCAGTACATTATACACACTATTACAGTCAATACTTGGTAGAATAGTAGCATCAGGATACTATCAGCATCGGTAGCAGAACGGCGTACACAAAGTTAGAGATATGAAATGAAGATATACAAACAGAGTGAATGTTATGTCGGTGCGGTACCGACCACTACCGAAGCTGATGTAGCGAAATGCTGCTACTTCTTTCCAAGGAAACTTCGATGTTGCTCGTTGCGTATGTTGCGATCATGATTGTATTTGTTTACATATAAAATAAATAATAAAGAGCGTATATAAACAACACCATTGTGAGTATGCATTGATAAAAATATGTTTACAAAATTTAAGTTGCATGAGTAAGGTATCTGACAGCAGATACTCTCTGTGCCTGATAAAAAATGCTCTGATAAATCGAATCTTCAGTTTAAGACAAGCATTATGAGAACAGAGATAACCGCACTGCTTTGCTAATAACACCCGGTCATTACAGGTAGCAACACTGGATGAAGAATACATTAAGGATACATATTTCATGAGGAATTCTTTCAGCGTCTCTCAGACTAACAATCTTGAATTAATATTTGAGATCCAGTTGTAGCCTCGCGCTAAGACGTGATGACCATCGCTCGTCTCAATCCCTATCAGTATTTCTTCTAGTAGATACTCAATAAGGAGGCTTTGTCATTTGACTTCAGGACGCTTTGAATTGAATTAGTACATTAGATATCTAAAAATTTTAAAGGACTGTATCTCCCACCACAATTATGGAACAACTCCAGTTTTCCAGCTATCCTCTTAAAATATGGTTTTCTCGTGTATAAACCTATCTATGACAGATATCTTAAATGCCCGGAATATATCTTCAAGACCGATACGAAGACATCCAGTCGGTTTATCAGATTTTGACAGACAGCCAGAGCAGTGAGATAGCTATCTCCTTGTAGATATAGAATATATCGCAAGGAGATATAGATATACCCTACCGATATAGAAATTATCTACATAAAAAGGCATATGTTTAATTAAAAATATGCTTTACGTTTTAAAGATATGAGGCCCATTTTGATTCAAAACTCTCTCATATCTATCTACGAAAGCGTGCTTGCTTGTAAAATCATAGATCGTTTGGTCAGTCGAAATTTAACCCATCCAAGTTTTCATATTTACATTTTTGGTCTTTTGATACATTATGCAATTATGAAGTGCATCGATTTTGAAAGAAAATAAGTTTTCAGATCTCTGTAACTGTATTGTTAGACCAATCTGTTGCATTGACCGTATATTTAATCCATATTTTATTCCTCAGGTCTTTCACAGTGATTTTAATTCACAAATTATTCCGATATTACTTAGTTATATATGCAGTATAGCTATTATATCTCTATTCTTGTATTTAACAGCATCTTTTTATATTTATTAGCCCTTCTTGCTTATCAACATCTTGTTGCATTAGCTGATGATACCATGTCTAAGTTTTCAAAACACCCATGCAATAATGTTGTCTCTAACTCAGACAATACTTTACAATATTAAAAGGCAAGTTTCTCACATACAAAATAATTCGAACCCGCATTCCGGCAACACTTAATTAATTAAGAGGATTAGCTATCTCTAATTCTTCTCCATTATGTCTAATCCAAAACTTTTTATCTTTACACAACGAGTAATATACTTTGGAATCCTAGAGTTATTTCAGAACTTATATTATTGTATCTTACGGAACAAATACTAATATTAATTAAACTCCTTTTATAAAGTTTACCATCAATTGTAAGCTACGATTGGTCATTTATATGTGTGCAAGACTCTAAATGACAAAGTCGAATGGTGTCGAGTTGGTGTTTTCAAGCTGAAATTTCATTGTACTTAAGATCTAAGTATGTACCGATTTGCTTCCTTATCTAAAGTACCGACTCGCAAGAAAAATCAACATAAGCGTGCACCAACATCCGTGAAATAGTATCTGCATTGATTATTGTCGTAAACATATTTATTTATTTATAATTATCTAATGTAAATATTAATAGTAAAACATTTAATTTGCTTATAAATGTGTGATTTGTGAGATTAAAATTGTGTGGAAATTTATTATGCAAAATGTAGTTTGCCATGTGTAGCTTGTTGAAGTTTTGTAAATGTTCTCAGTTTCCAGGATGATTATTGCAAGAGACAAATTAAATTTTAAATTATTCCTGCTAATAAATTAGGTTAATTATTAATTTAATAAAATTATTAATTTAATTAACCGCTAATTAATAATTTTTATACTGCTATAAATTATTTATTCATATATAGGTTCGTCAACGACGTACTCAAAGACCACCACTCAAAGTCAATAAATTAGCGAAATTGAAAAAATTCAAATGAGTTTTTCATCAAAGTCACAGCCGAGGTGATTGATATAGCACGGTACGTTGTTTTACGCCAAAATTGTATTTAGAAACAAACCTCCGTGTGTTGGATTTAAGCTTATAAACTTATACTATAATCTTAGAGCAACTTGTGGTTGAATTTTGATTAAATCAAATAAATGGATTTCGACAAAATAAACAAAACCTGAATTTGCAAATTAAAAATAACCTGAACTTGCAAAAAACTCTTGGTGCAACTAATCCATCGCACATTTCTTTTCAATATTCATTTCACGTCAACACAATTTTATTTAAATGCTACTTTTAAACATCGCTAATGCTAATCGTATGGGTAATAAAAATATTATGGAATAATACTAAAATATATGAAATTTTATATTTTTTATTGGGCCTAAATGTATATTTTATCATTTACTATAATATCAAATATAACCTTTTTATTAATATAACCTCAGTAGGGGTCGATCAAATGAAAGACTCGTATTTCATGAAGAGACTGTTTTAAGTGATAAAGGGTTCTGTGGCAAACCTTGATTTGGCGGATTGCCTTAGAGTTTCAATATTAAAAACTATATATGCATTAGGGATTAGTTATTCAAACAATTTATTTTTAATATTAAAAATTACTCATCTTAAACGCTCTTTATAGTTCAGTATCGATCTCTTTGACATTTTCTTATATAATAATTAGCATTTTCTTCACAGGAATCACTCAAATGTATTAGTAATAAATTTACCAGAGCAAAAACCTTTCGGCAAACCAAGGCTGCAAATCGCTCTCTCTTTATATATAATAAACTTTTTTGAAAAATTATTGATATACATTTATTTACTCGTGCCTACTACTCAGAATGTTTGTATATATCTATTGCAATGTGTATGCGCACCTTGAGAAAAGGAGAAAAGTACAGCAGGCACACATTGCATCTGAAGCTAAAAATACAGATTACATTCCATTCTTTTTTTTCGTAGTTTTTTCACATGTGACGTATTTCCTATTCAATACAAAATTCATATTCCCTAATTTTACAGTACGATTCATTCATTATACCTAGAGCAATTGCATCAATACCAAAGCTGAAAGCAGTACTTTATTACATCTAATTACACTTTGTTATCTATCACTTCTAATAGTTTCAGTTTTTATAGGTACAAAAGATTTAGACCACATTTATAAAGCTTTTAACAAAAAGGTTGTTGTTGTTATTTCAAAATTAAAACATTGGCTAATTCTACTGCAGTGATAATTGTAAAGATGATGCCCATGATATACATAGTTCATACATTATAGACAACATTTTGAAATGTACTTATTATGAAAAAGAGAACAGAAGTGCTTGCACAATTTGTGAAGAAATTATGCAATTAATTTTATAATTGCGATTAAAGGTTCAACTATTAACACGGATGAAAGTGATGGATGACCAAATGATTAAATTTTTAAAATCTTTCAAAATCAATTATAACAGTTCGCAGCTATTTATTATATTATTATAGCATACTATTAGATATTATTTATAACTAATAGTATTATGTCAATACATCATATTATAATTATTGGATTTCTACATTGTATGATTTATTCACTATTTTCACTAAAATGTATGTTTCCTTTGGCTCACAAACGAGATTCTAATAATCCCGAAATACAATTTTGTGCTTATTCACTCTTCAACTTTATACAGTATCTTTGGCTGGCATAACTGTAGTACAAAATGCTAATATCTATTATATTAATCGATTTTAGTGAACTAATCAGATCAGATAACTGAGTTTAAGTAATTTATAATATATCCATTAAAATAGAAGTAATCATATAAGATTTTATACAATTCATATTTATATAACGATAAAAAATTAAAATTGAAATTTAAAATAAAAATCAATTTCCATGAATTGACTAATATAAATAACAGACGATGTATCAGAATAAGGATTAGATAATCTCAAGAGGAACTGCTATGTTATCAGGTTTCGGCCCATCTATTTATCGACCAAGCATTTAACGAGCTTATATATTTACAGAAATATGTAAAAACAATTTTACTTGGATTCATTATATGTATGCTGATTAAAAAATCAGTTATCTTGATGCGACATCTTATCTATGTTTGAGCGTAATGAGAAACTGATAAAGTTACATTTGTAGTGATACAAATAAATTGTAACGGTAGAGCACTTGACTACAGCTACGCATTTTTACAATACACTTGAAAATGTGAATATATTTCTCTTAAAAAGTAGGATATTTACAGCACAGTATTGTTATGAACCAATCAAATAAATAATATCAAATTTATTAGAATAAATATTAATGGTCATCAGGATAAACTGCAAGGTTATCAGGTTCCAGATATCGCTATTCGACTACACATAGCAATAGTACCAAATACATGGCAACGATTTATTTTCTCTTATAAAATGCGATATTACGTAACGTAATTTCTTATTATAATACAGAGTATATTATTATTTACACTCCGTTCATAAAAATTTTCAACTCAAAATTTAAATTTACTTTAAATAACATTTTGATTATTTTTTATATATCACAATGTTTTGTTTTTACACGCAAATAATTGTATATCGGTAAAGCGGTTATAGCATTTCTGTGAATTCCAAATTATCTGGATGGCAATGTTCACAATTAAACTTATGTTCCGTGTGTAATCATATGAAAGTGGTCAAGTGTGTATGGCACCGAAACAAGATGTTTGCACAAATGCCTGAAATAAAATGCATAAATGTGTATGTACATCCTTTGCATTGTTAACATCAAGCTGCAGTGGAAAGGTATGGAAAATGAGACAAATCAAAAATAAATTTACATAAAAAATTTATATCACATATTAGATAATAATTTATAACAATTAATTTAACAATATGCAGATAAAAAGAATAAAATTTGTTATGCTAAATAAATAATACAATGCAGTGATAGTATAATGCGATATACTTTTTATTGTCGTTAGTTGGAATGTATGTGATTTTGAGATAAACTTGTATATTCACATGTTGACAAAAATATTATTATTAAAATTTAATTTAATGCTTATATTTCATTTATTCTTGTTTATTTTTTCGTTTATGTCTAAATGAAAATATAAATAATTAATAAATCAGAAATAATAAGCTTGATTTAAAATTAATTATATATAACTAGATGAAATAATATATTGTTTATATAAAAGTATGATTTGTACATACTATTTTTAAATGTAAGTGATAGTGACATTTTAAATGTAAGTGATAGTTACATCGACATTGTATGCTAATCTGCTCTATTTACTTTTAATTATTTTACATAATAAACTCTGGATTACTAACAATATATATTTATTCCATTTTCCTGACTACTGATTACATTATGTCAATATAGATATAATTGCTAAGTAGTAGGCAAAACGTCGTTGATAAAATATATAAAAAACGCGAATTTCCAAAGAGGAAGTGTTTGGATTCTTCCTGATCAAATATATTGAAATTATGAAATTAGACAATTAGTGTACAAGTATTAGCTAAATAACCTCAATAAATATAGCAATCCTGGTTTAGGCTATTTTTAATCTATAATGAATTAATCTGAATAGCTTTGTCGTTATTTTAATAAAAGAAAGTTAAATGACTGTAGTTCAATAATACTTGCTTGCAATTATTGCATAATTGTGAAAATGTTATTCCGTGCTACCTTAGATAAATAACAAATATCAAATTTTTGCAAAATTGTAGCAGTAAATTCTACTATTTATTCTTCTATACTGCTAAACGTTACCTACAAGTAAATAAATAGGCGGGTAACTGAATGCTTTCCAGCAATTTAAATCAGCATTATATGGGATGCTCGTAAATACAGTTTGTAAAATCTTAACCTAAAGTTTGTGTAGATATTACAGCTATTTTTGTGAAGCTGAGATTCAGTAGCAATTAATTAACTTAAAATTGTAAGTTTACAAACATGTGTGGCTATATAAAAGATTATCTTAGGAAGATTAAAAACAACTAACTATTGCATGAAAAACAGAATAGTTGGTTTAACTCAGTTGCATGAAAACAAAGGATCGAACTTTAATACAAACTGTTATTAGTAATTAAGAAAATTATAGAATTGAAAGCGTGTAATTTATTGAACAATAAATATATATATATATATATATATATATATATATATATATATATATATATAT